>JARFIW010001634.1:0-253497 GCA_036346225.1 Platerodrilus igneus
AGAAATAGGGTTCTCAATATTAAGAGAGGAATTAATAAAATCGGCAAGTCAGAAAACTTTAGACAGATTATATGAACTAGTAAAAGTAACATATGACACAGGTGAGGTCCCAATAGATTTCGAAAAAAATAATATTATCCCAATCCCAAAAAAGTCAAGAGTTGTTAGGTGTGAGTATTTTAGAACGGTTAGTTTAACTTCCCACGCTTTCAAAATACTAACAATAATAATTTAGACGAAGACCTATATGGTTTTCGTAATGACAGAGGGACTAGAGATACTAATGATTAGGGTAATTATCGAAAAAAGTTTACAGAAAAATAAAAAGACTCATTTCGCTTTTGTAGATTTAGAAAAAGCATTTGATAGAGTTGATTGGATTGTTATGTTCACGGTTTTGGAAAAATAGGAATCACGCATAGGGATAGAAAAATTATTTACAGTCTATATAAAAACTAAAGCGTAGTAATTACATTTGATGAAATAGAAAAGGACGGTAAGATTAGAAATGGTGTTAGACAGGGTTGTATACTATCTCCCTTGATTTTTAATGTTTATATTGAGGAAGCTTTAAACTTAGCTAGAGAGACAAGAGATAGGTATTAGTGTATAGCGACAGAAAATAGACATGTTACGTTTTGAAGATGATATAGCCATTATAGCAAAGTCTAGAAAAGAGATAGGAGAGTTTTTAAATATCTTAGATGAGACACTACAGAGTAACTATAGTATGAGAATTAACTCAGGAAAGACAAAGATAATGACAAGTGAGTTACAGCCTAGTTCTAAACCAAAATTAAAAATAGGTAATACCGAGTTAGAGGAGGTAGATGAATTTTGCTATTTAGGTAGTATAATTACAAAGGACAGACTTAGCAGAAGAGATATAGTAGCTTGAATAGCTCAAGCTAAAAAAATGTTTTTAAAAAAGAAAGACTTACTAATAGCTAATAGTATTAGTTTAGATAATAGAAAAAGTTTCTTAAAGTCGTACGTATGGAGCATTCTATTATACGGTAGTGAGACTTGGACAATTAAAGAGGTAGATAATAAAAAAAATAGAAGCTTTTGAAACTTGGTGTTATAGGAGAATGTTAAAGATTAGTTGGACAGATAGAGTAACAAATGAGGAAGTTTATAGATGGATAGGTGAGGAACCCTGTATGTGGAAACAATTAAAGATTAGGAGAGATAGAGTGATAGGGCACCAGTTGAGACATGAGGGACTGTGTTATGTCGTCGTTACCCTTCGGTTTCTTCTAAATTGTATAAGACGATATACTGCTGTGCTTGCTCTAGGGAGGATTTACCCGAAACCTTTGCTTTCAACCTAATTTGCGACTTTGTTCGCAGGTCTTCAACATCTTTCGGCTATTGCTCTATAGATAATAGCGTCTTCCTATGTAAGTTAGCAGCCGATAGTGGTATAAACAGACTACATAGGTTTAGTATTAAAATCAAAAATCGTTTAACATATTAAATACTAATGTCTTACTCGTTAGCCACTTGAGATCTTGAACTATAGCTGAGATATAGTCAAACTTCCTTAGACCTACTATACAGGGTACGCCAATTTTTAGTCTGTACATTCAAATTTAGTGTTTACATCTTCTTATCTGATTTATAGTAACCGTGTCGCGAACGCGTTACAGAGTATTTGGAAAGAATTGCCTTGACATGGAATAATTTATAATTGAATTTTAAAGTTTTAAATTTATTAAAGCTTTTGAAAAAGGAAAAATGATGACACTGTCGAATTTAGATATTGGTTACTTTTTATATTTTTGGCTTTTATGGTTTGAATTTTACATCAACAAAATGGCAAAATGAGATTTTCGTAAACTTATTTATTCATTACGTTTAACGTATCAAATAACTGGCCCACATATGCACAACAATACGATAATAATAAATTCTGAAAAACTTTAGCGCAATACGTAAAATTGGCACCAACCGCTCAATTTTAGCAGCATTTGGGAGCATTGGGCGCTACAAAATACATTTGGTTTTAATATTTGGGCACTGCATTATAGGCCAATCTCACACACCTAAAAAACTTTAAAAACACAAATACCTAAAGGACTTACTTAATCACGAAAGACCTTTTCAAATTTTTAGTGGTCAGTTTGACAGAAAGAGTGTTGTTGTTTCGGTTGTTTGGGACAGTACGGTTCTAGCATGAATATAAATCATACAACGCATACCAATACTTTTGATTAACATAATCGTTATTTAAATTGAATCACTTCATTATTCAACTCCGTATAGGTATAGGCACCTAAATACCATTATGGACACCTGAGCACTTAACCCATGCTCTCTGCAATTGCAGCATCTATCCGAAGGTTACTATTACAAGCAGATAAAATATCTTAAAGGTATTTGATTAATTATAATTACAAGAGAATGTCAGATTTAAACAAAGATATATCTGTGAGATATTTACATAAATAGTTATTTATACAGTCGCTATATAGCATGTTAACATGAAGTAAATAATTACAGAACTACAGTATTGCCCGAAATAAACAGTACTGAAACTAAGTTGGCGGTGTTTTTATGCGTGCGCTGTCACACTCAAGTTAGCTAGTATAGACCTGTCAAGTAAACCTCAAACAAGTAATTAGTAGGGCCTAATTGTTAAAAATGGTGTTAAGTACAGAGGAGAAAGTGTTTCTGGTAGAGCATTATTTTCGTTCATACGGAATCGGCCGACGTAATGGTGCAAGTTTGCTATACGTGTCTGATCAATTCACACAAAGGTTTAATAAACGTTCTCCAAGTAATGCTGTAATTTTGAAGGTTATTGAAAAGTTTAGAAATACAGGTAGTGTATTGTGCCAACGAAAAGGAAACTCAGGGCGTCCCAGGACAGTTAACAACAACAATAACCATGAACGTGTTTTTGAGCAAATCTTAGAAAATCCGAAAGTCAGCCAGGCAAGGACAGCGTTACAACTTGATTTGAAAAGAACTTCCTTTCAAAGAATCCTGAAGGAGCTGGGTACATTTTCGTATGTGATTCAGGTACATCAACAACTACATCCTCGGGATTATCGCAGTATAGTGGAATATTGCGCCAGAATTCTCGCGTTACAGTATGAAAATCCTGAATTTTGAAAAATGTTTGGTTTTCAGACGAAGCACATTTTCACTTGTCAGGCTATGCGAATCGTCGCACAAATCGATTTCTGGGCTTTGCCAGACCCGATGAGGTTCAAGAGGTTCCTTTACATAGTGAAAAGTGAGTGTCTGGTGTGCTGTTTCCGGACACGGAGTCATTGGTCCGTACTTTATCGAAGAGAATGGTAGGCAAGTCACACTTAATCAACAGACGTACAGACAAATTTTAACACGATTTATCCTGATCTACGTCAATTCTGTCGTGCACGTAACTTGGCATTTCGAAACCAATTTTTTCAGCAGGACGGGGCAACTTGCCATACTGCTGCCGCAATTCGTCAATTTCTTCAAGAACATTTTCCAAGCAAATTCATATCACGATTTACTGACTTCCCTTATCCTTCACATTCTCCAGACCTCACACCTCCAGACGCATACATTTGGGGCATGGCTAAAAATGCCGTTTTCAAACGGGCACCACAAACCATCGATGAATTAAAGGATGCCGTTAGAGTCTTCTTCGCAGCCCTGAGACAACCCTTATTCAATAACATGACCAGAAACTTAGAACATCGTTATGAAGTCTGTCTCGAACGAGGAGGTGCACATTTAGAACATATAATAAAGTGTCAATAATATGTATTTTTTAAATATACAAAACAATTACAATTTCAGTACTGTTTATTTCGGGCAATACTGTAATAGAAAGTTTCTATTCTTTTTGTACTAATATTAAATATTTGTTTTTGTTTCCTAAGTTGTAAAACATAAAATTTCCTGAAAATGCATTTTAATACATTTTCAGGAAATAATTAAGGTTTATTTCTAAGGAAGTTAATTTGTAAGGCATTTTTAAATATTGATTTATATTCATAGGAATGTCAATGTTATTATGCAACTTAAATACACATTCTTGTACATGACTGATTTGTTATAGATGAATATTAATCATCATCTGAAATTTCAAAGACATTAATACTGTTTAAATATCTATACGTAGAGTTATAGAGTTCAGGAGCGTGCATTCCACGGAAACCACGAACGTACCATTTCTTTTTTACACATAAAGCAATGTATGTTCAGTATCAATTCATAAATTTAATTTTAGCGAGCTTGATAAAATCGACGACCATTTAGGATTTGTCTCCTATATTTTTGTTTAATCACACCGTTCCGGAAAAATTTCCTATTTTGCATAATGAGATTTCGATCTTCGTTGAATGATTCTCAAGAAATAGTTCACCAATTAACCCAAGTGGATTTTATCTACGAAACTTCAAACTATGTTTTAAGTAACAACCATTTTATCCAAAATATTAATATTTGGGAGAATCTGGAAAAAATCATTGTAACGGGTTCGTGTTAACCACAGATCGGATAAGAAGATATCGGTATTACATTTGGATGGACAGGCTAAATATGGACGCTCTCTGTATAGTAGATTTCACAAATAGTTAATATTAGTTAAGCATTATATTTTAAATTTTGTTCCTATAAGGTTTACATTGTAAACGTAGTAATCCAGAACGGTGACTTATTTTAAAACCGCAAATGAAAACAAATCTTAGCATTACAAGATGTTGCGTATGCGATTCTCAAGAAAAGATAGTTTACAATAAACAGTTGTCGTATTAAACATAGATAAAATATTGAGATTTGTTGTAACTGGTATTTAATGTATTCTTAACTAATAGTAAACCGTTAATAATATTGGGAAACTTTTATGTAAAAATGAAGTTCAAAATTAAAAATATGACATGATTTTAAATTTCTGCATTGTCTTCTTTGGGAACGCTTTTATCAGCATATCAGCTAACCGTTTCTTTCCAGCAACATAATCAACATTCAATTCTCCTTGAAGGTATTTTTCGAGAATAAAATAGAATCTTACATCAATATGTTTTGTTCTTGAATGAAATTCCTGATTCTTAGCCAGTCGAATTGCATGTGCACTGTCTATCATTATCGTAGGGACACACTTTATTGGAGCTAAATTACTTCTGAAGTTGCTTCGCATGTTGCAATGTATTCAGCTTCAGTGATAGAGAGTGACGCATTGTTGGTGTCGGCTTGCCCATGCAATTGGTCCTCCGCTGTACTTAAAGCTACTCCAGAAACTGGACATTTTGATTCCTTATCACAAGCGCAATCTGGAATCACATGAATACTTCAATGATTCCAGAGAAAATTAGGACGATAAGCAATGCCACAATTAATAGTACCTTCAATGTTCTTAAAAAATTGTTTTACCAGTATCCAATGCTATACAGTTATTTAAAAATTATGAACAGTAAGATACAGAAAAGATATATCCAAACGTGTTGCAACTTCCACATACATCAAACTCTCACTGCTTCTCGGTATGGAAATTTTTCGTCAGTAATCTTTTCTTTGTTATATTCCTGCATTAGTTCTACTTCGTCAACTGGGATTCCCACAGGATTTGTATCCATTATGTTGAAACGGATCAACACTTTTTTGACATGAACGGTTTCATCCTTTAACCTTTTTATTTTAAGACTGAAGAAATATGTTGTATCTTCGTAAATCGCTTACAATTTTTGTTCAAGGTCTATCAAAAAATTTCCTTTTATCTTGGAAGTAGCTGCTACAACTGTATCTACTACGTACAAAGTTGATAACAGTTTTTCTCCATTTTAGTCACGCACGCACGCATGCACGCACGTAGCACGCACACAAGCACGCAAAGTTATCGCCAACTAATTTTAATTGTTTATAATTTTTTACTTGTAATTTTTGAGATTTAAATTTTTGGAAACAGTAGGGAATATTTTAGTCACAAAGAAAACTGCGAAGTGAAATTTGGGGAATGTGAAGGAGACACAAACGTATTGTAACAACAGCGCCAAAGAGTCTAGAATCTAAGGAGATAAGACCGTTAAACCAGCAATGGATTAATTGACAACTACCAGAGTGCACTTAAACAACTGATACAAAGCATACAAAAACGAAGATTGTAAAAATAATTGCGACAGACTTCTAGTATTTTCTGTACTCTACGTAGTGGCTTATATAAAACTATAGGATACGGCAGAAAGATCAGGTTCAGTCGGAGTATGAATTATATATTATATTATATGTTATATTATTATATATATATATATATATATTATATAAATCAAAATTTAGGATAGTTACTTACTGTCAACTTTAAAATAAATAATCCATCAAACTATTACATTAAATATAGAACATTTTACTTATAAAACTAATATTACATCAATAAACACTAGTTAAATAATTGATTGTTCCAATAAATATGGATTACATCTTTTCTACGTCCTTGATGAAGTCGAAAAGGACGAATTGTTAGATTTCTGTATAATGACAAGTAAGGAGTGCGATCCGAAAAGTGGATCACCGCAGTAAAATTAATGAAAATAAATCAAGTGTATTTGATATTTTTTAAGCCAATGGAGTTCAATCAATTTAGACGTTTGTATATTGATATAAAATTTCTATTAAAATTAATTTACAATATTTATTCTCTTTGTACCTTTTTGTCCGTAAAATTATACGGACATAACTAAACCCAATTGGTTTTAAAATGTAACATTTTTAGAAAACTATTATATTACGCAATATTACGGTCTGTCCACATGCTATAATAGTATTGACGTTTGCTTATAGGATAAACATAAGTAGGGTTTGATATTACGCAATATATAACGCTGTAATATTATGAGCCATATTTCTAATTCTCTCTAAGAACCTGCTCTGGTATGCGTTTCTTCATCATTATGAGGTCTTCAGTCCTGGAACTGGTTAGATGCGTACCCTCATTGTTTCCTATTCCGAACTAACCTATACTTTTCCCTGAAATTTGCACAATCTGTATCTATCACTATCTGCATGCACAAGTTTGATCTCGATCTACCTCTACTTCTTTTTTTCTATCTCTACTTGTAATATAGCCCATACTATTCCACAAAAATGTCTTAGAACGTATCCTGCCCTTCTATTTTTCCATTTTTTTTTGTTTTCTACAGATGTCTTTATTCCTCTATTTCTATAACCTATTCGTTATTAACCTTGTCCGTAGTCTCTTTCTGTCTGCTTTTCCTAATGTCCCTATTTCATAGACGTACTGTACTGTGCTCCACACATATGTTTAGAACAATTTTTTTCTTGTTTCTAAGTTTGTTGCCTTTGAACATATCCGTTGTTCTTTCTGTGCGTTTCTTATCGTCGGAAAAACCCGGCGAGAAGTAACAAAAAGCAGTCGTGTTCAAGTATCAGACGAGTTAAAATGGGATTATTTATCTTGAGGCACGATTGGCAAAATGCTTTCTTGTAGATAGGCTGAAGTACTACTGAAAATCTAGCTTTCCATTCTAACTAATGGTTTGTATAAAATAAATACACAATTTAATTTTAATACCTTTTTACAACGCATTTAGGTAACAACATTTTTAGAAATCACGTCATGGTTTAATACTATTAAAGTTTTACACAATTCAAGAATTAACATCTTTAGAAGATTAACATCTTTAGAAGTAATATTATCATGGTTTAATATTGCTAAAATTTTTTATAAATTATGTACATAACGGGTTTATCTAATTAAGCATCAGGTAGTTGTTAGTTTGTAAGTAGATTTAAGATCCTATATAGCTCATTCCAAAACCTTGAAATTCGTGGAATGGACTTTACCTGTTTCTGATTTTTTAAATGAGGGCGTTTCAATCGATGGGTAAGTTAAAGTTGTTATTTTGTTTGTTTGTCGAACTGAAAACATCTACAAGTCGTCTAATAATCACTAGAAATTTTCTGCGGTTGGACACTTCTTTTCAAGGATCTTATAACATTCTTAAGGCACGTTTATTCAAAATGTTTTAGAACCAGAACTTTCATAAAAACTTTATTGAAACTAATGAGCTTTCAGTGTTTGTTTTTAGAGAGCACCCACAAGATACTTAACGACCTTTATTTCCTTATGTTGCAAATTGGATTCTTAAAATTAAATATTAGAATATCTAGCCATGGTTGTTAAAGGCAATTTGGTATTGGTTCAATTCTTTTTACATAAGAAAGTATCTCAATAGTAAAAATTTGAAATAAGAATTTTGTTTTAGAAACTCACGTGTAAATTTGTAAGGAAGGCATCTGACTTTCATATTGAATTACTGTTAATTTCGTTAATAACTTAAAGATCTAAGATTTGATCATAGATTTCAGCGACCATTAAATATTTTGTCTTTTATCTTTTTATGTAGAGATATTTCTTTTTACTAAACTAAACTTGTAATACCCCAGTCTTGTTAAATTTAACCTTCAAAATTTTTGTTTAAACAGAGAGCGAGATTAGACTCCATTTAGCCCAGTAATATTGAACTAAAATCTTCTAAGAACTTCAAACAAGGAGATTTCCTTATGTACACACCATAGACATGTTTATTATATATTTTTTGTTTTGTTCAATAATGAAATTTGTTAAACAGTTAATATATATTTTATGCGAGTATACATTTTTATTGAGACGATTTTGATATACATGGGTGTTTAGTAAAATCCAGAAACCTTCAGAGGTTCAATTAAATATTATTCTCCATTTTATTATTATTTTGAGACATAAACTGCTGTCTCTATTTGTATTATAATAACCTGTTTTTATTTCAGGCATACCCTATTCATAGTCAATCTTTTGTTATTAGGGATATTTACCTAAAGATTTCTACACCACCCCTAGGGTCATAACAACTAATATATAAACGGGTGTAGTGGCGCCTAACTTTAATTCATTTACATTTTAGTTTTACAGTGAACCTCCCTGTCATCGCTCTAACGCTGGAGTAAAGTCCGGAGCTAGCAAATAGACTTTTATCATTTTAGACACGGGCAAAAGTTGTTACAAAAATTTTCGCGTTTTGGTGTAGTTTCGTCATATGCACAAAAGTAAAAAGGTTCATTTCTATTTCTATAACGAAGAAAGCGTGTTAATCACTCCTCAAATTCAAATAATCGTCGGATTCGTGTATTGTGAAACCCAAAGCATCATGCATACCAAATCCTTCTACACTTCTCATTCATATATTTGCTAAACCATGGTTGCTATATTAAACTGCCCTGCTGACAGTAGTGTCAACATCAATTTTAGTCAGATAGCCACTTAGCTGTCTGATGTGATCCCATAAATCGTTTAATATAATAAAATTACTTAATTACAGTTTTATTTTTATTTTAAGTGACTGTTTTGCTTTACGAATCTTAATAGTTGTTTAATTTTTATGGAGCCTATTGTATAACTGTCGTTCTCATTTAATGTAAATAACTTCTTCAAATTACCCAACACAATAAATGAAGCTGCTTTATTTGGACGTATAGACAGGCCGGTGCCTTTACGAGTTTAATATGCAAATACAAGGCGTTTTGAAGACCAAACATAGAGCAATAAATTTCTAATTGAGTAAAGGTTATTGTACGAATATTTTGAGAAATAACATAAGTAAGTTAAAAATGTCTAACCCTCAAAAACGTCATTTTTTATGTTCTAGTATTCGTATTGAAAAAACATATTACTAGCTTCTAAACAAATATGTCATTTTATTTTACATACTTACAAGCGAACCAAAGATTCTGAAACTAGTTTTGAGAAACTGAAAGAAGCCAGCTCACAGTATGACACAGTTCATTTCTTATTTGAACCTGTTCAAATTAGATTGAGATCAGTCACGTGATTGATTGAAGTCCAAGTCAAAAAATGTTACTAATATCTTCCTCTGCTATGGAGCATATAAGCAATCTTTAATATTTCTCCCATGCCATAAAAATTAAGATTTATTTTATGACACTAATGTATCCAAACTGTTAAACATTTGTTAATTATTTCAGCTATTGACTGTGTATATGTCATCAGAGTGCTAAGATTTTCAGCGAATTTGCGAATAATAAGTATTAGAAATTTACCAATTTTCATCTTTTGAGTATATTAAATTGTGTGCATCAATACGCCAACCGCTGAATCTCGCTTTGCGATCAAAGATATCTGCTGATCTTGAACTGTGCAACTATTTTGGAGGAAACTTCCAGATTAAAAGGCTCTTGGAAGAAAGGAAAAGAACATGAAATTCTACGAAGGCGTGAAACTTGACAGAAAGGTGACAAACCGGTAACAATGTCTGTCATGCGATACTTCCAAAGACCGTTAGGCAACTAGTATTTTGCAGAAGGTAATAATATTGACAAACATCCAACACGATTGAAACGTATTTTCTAACTGGGCTCAGCTAGCCTCACGCATGGGCGCTAGTGAAACGTTTATTCTTTTATTTCAGAGTGCCTAGCCGTAGCCGGCACCAGTGAAACAAATATTGTTTTTTGAGGCACCTGCCCTACGTTTATAGAAAGCCAGTGAAACTAATTTTTCTTATATAAAGCTGGCCTCACGCCTCTTTCGACATAACTAGGGGTCTATTCCTTGGGTAGAGCTATGAGAAATGGGGGGGTAAGTCGAATTTTGATTGTAAGTTGAACTTAATCCAAAACAAATAGGCGCCACCAAGTCCTGACTTATTTATGATTATAGCGTGGTAAATTTCTAGGGGCGGACGTGGAAACCCAAAGAAAAAAAATCGCCTTCGATGACAGAAACCCGTCTTAACTGAATAAGACGCTGCTCCTGTAAGAAATAGTAATAATTAGCTTAATAGAAGGGTGGAACACTATTTGTGTACCACAAACATACCTAAAGAAATAATAAAAAAAATATCTCCTATATAAGTTGACATCAAAATTCCACTCTTAAGGATATTAGTTTCTTGTAGTTAGTTTTGACCATATTTGATCAAAATAAAAAACTTTAATCTTGAACCAATAATTTACTCAAAAGATTCTCTTTAAAACAAAATTCAATGCAACAAAATTTCATAAATAATTAAATGAGTTCATGGGTTTTAAATTAAGGTTTATCAAAATAGTTGATAATCAAACATTTTAAAACTTAGTGTAAACTTGTTACAAAAACAAAGGTCCGACCCGTGCAGATCTGTTCGAGGGGGTTACAATTTAAAACATAGTTACTCAAGTCTCCTTATCTAAATTATTTGTGTTAGTTTCAATTTCTAATAAAAAAAGATCACAAAAATATTCTTGTTTACTCAACTTAGGCAAACGCTGTTCAAAGCATATGTTTACTAGAAAACAGGTGTCAGCAGTATATTGCAGACAAACAAGTGACATCAAAAGCACCTGTCGCTGTTACCAACAGTACAAAATGAACCACGTGTATGGTTTCTTAAACCATTAAAATTGTGAATTATAATTTTAACACTGGAAAATTCCAGTACAACAAATAATTGAAATTTTATAATTTTCGTGCTTTTATGCACTAAACAAAATAGCGTGTTTCTAATTTGAAACACGGAAAATTTCTTATAGCTATCTACGAACCAAAGCTGCGTTTTGTAGCTGTGAAGAGGTGTTGTAATATCAAACGTCATCACCATACTTCCATCAGCTGCTGCAATATGTTGAACCCTGCTGTCTTATCAAATAACATCCTAACGTTGTGTACTAAAATGGTCTTCTACAAATTATTCAAATTTTCCATCATCAAAGTTACTTCCTACAGACTGTAATACAAAGTGGTTTTACATCTGTGGTTGGAATAGTTGTTTTCAAAGTTGATTTTATGGTGGTTATTTGCGCGCGCTATTTAAAGATGGATCTCGACTGCTTAAAATGTAACCGCAAATTGGCGGCCTGCTTCCAATCGTACATTTTGACTCAACAATCTCGCATGGCCGACTGGTCATCACGCTCGCCCGAACGACGGCGTGTTCGCGGTGGGGGCTTTCAACCAAGACGCGCCTGCGAACAGTTATCGAAGGCACAGATATTTGACTATACATAGAATGCTACATATACATACAGCTTTAGCGTATTACCAAACTTGTTAAATGTATTTTACTTAAAATTTTAATAAAAGCGTTTTATAACTTTGCACTTTTATGGATGGATTTAATAATCAAGAAATAAAATTGTTACACGGTGCTCGAGAGTAATAGCTTGTAAAGAAAGGGAACTGCCCACAATAGTACATGCTGTGCCGTGCCAACAATAGTCTACCCGACTCTTATGCAAACGACGAATGTAGACATCTTGCTGAACAAGTAGAAGTACTGCTGAAAATTTAACAGTGATGGCTGGAACAGCCTCTATGGATTTCCGTACGTCTTCAATCCAGACTAAAACGTATTCAAAATTAAAAACCATACATTTGACATGTTATTTTATTTGACAAATTTCATCAAGATTTTTATTAGTAGATCCTGGCCTACTCCTTTTTTAAAATAAACTACTAACAATAACACTGAATCAACAACAAGTGGTTTCCAACATTCTTCCACCTGAGAAATTATTTGAAACATTCAATGAATTTATCTCAATATAAACGGAAACTTTCAATCAAAACTCCGTAACTACAGATCAAACGGTTTATTATAACTAATGACCAAACCATTTTGGGACCTTACAAACGCGCCCACTACGTGTCACTCTCACAGGTTTTTTCACGTACTCCGTTTTGGATGTAGGATTCAACATCGCTCACTCTCGCACTAACATCACATTGGTTTTTTATTCCTTTCACCAGCTTCTCAATACATTCGTTTGCTTTAAAATTGTTGCTTCCTTCTAAAGGACAAACTCTTTGTACAGGCCGTTTGTATCTGGACTAGCCGAATACGTCAATCCTTGCCCGGAAATATTTCCGTACCACGACCCAAAGGCCAGTCCAAATGCTTAGTCGTGTCACTTCCTACTAGGACTAGTTCTCCCACAACTACCTGACGTTCAATACTTTTCGCAAGGAGTAATTGCAGGTGACCAAGTTACTCCGTACGAAAGCAAAAACGTGGCTCATCTCAATTTTTTTTTATGTTCGTAATCTATTTACCCATCAAGATTTCAAATAGATTAGATTCTTGTTAGACAACGATTTAGAAATTAAGTAAAAGACTGTAGAAGCTACCCAGAAGCAAATATAGACACTGACCACAACATCGTAATTATGAAGGCCGCACTAAAATTAAAAGATTTGAAAAGGAAATAGATACGGTAAAAATATCTGATACTGAGGAAGCAGAAACAGAATAGAATAACATTAAATCCAGCTTAGACATGGCAGCCAGAGCTATTCTGGGGTATACACAAAAAAAATAATAAACCATGGATAATAAAGGATATCCTGAATTTAATAGAAGAAAGACGAAAATACAAAGATTGATCAGATGAAAGAGGAAACAGAGTACAAAGCCATAAAATGGGAAGTTATTCGCAAATGCAGGAAAGCTAAAGAACAATGGATTGATGAAAGTGTAAACAGGTACAAACTAAGATGGAAATAGGAAAGACAGATGAAGCATACAAACTAATTAGAATCAATTTTAGGGATATAAAACCGTATAGCATAAATATAAATGAGGCAGGACGAAACGTCATTATAGAAAATGTAGAGAAAGTAGGTAGATGGCAAGAATATATAAGAAATTTATATGCAGGAGAGGAACTAACAGCATCAGAACAAGAATTAGACATTAAAAATGATGACTTGGGATATCCTATACTTAGAGATGAGTTTAAATTAGCATTAAATGGTCTCAAAAATGGTAAGGCGTCAGGTATAGAAAAGGTGCAAGCAGAAACTCTAAAAACCGCTGGACAATCAGTAACAGAATGTTTCTTCCAACTTGTAAGCTATATGTATGAGACAGGCGATATACCCAAAGATTTCAAACGTAACATCATAGTAACCATACCAAAAAAGAAAGACGCGGATAGATGTGAAAATTTTCGAACAATAAGTTTGACAGCACACGTGTCAAAAATATTAACTTAAATTGTACAAAGACGAATAGAAAAACGAGCTGAAGAAATACTAGCAGAAGATCAATTTGGGTTTCGGCAAAACAGGGGAACAAGGGAGGCTATTTTAGCTCTGAGAGTGATAATGGAGAAAACAATAGAAAAAGGGGAAAGCGTGTATATAGGGTTTGTAGATCTGGAAAAAGCAATCGACAATGTAAAATGGAGAAAAATGTTTGAAATACTCAAAAAGATTGGAATGAGCTATAGGGATAGACGAATAGTACGCTTATACAAAGAGCAAACAGCAGTAATAGAATTAGAGCAGGAACTTAGAGAAGTAATCATTAGGAAAGGGGTGAAACAGGGATGTGCCCTATCCCCATTGATTTTTAACTTGTACATAGAAGAGGCAATGAATACTGTCAAATGCAGGAAGACATTTGGAATTACTATGCAGGGACAAAATATTAATATGCTTAGATTTGCAGATGATATAGCGGTATTAGCATCTAACAAGGAAGAGTTAGAAGTTGCTCTTAATGAAATGGAAACGGTTCTAACAGAGAGATACGGTATGAAAATTAACAAAAATAAAACTAGCGTACTAGTATGCAAAGGAGGGGAAAATAAATCAAAAACAAGAATACATATAGGTAACAAGAACTTACAGGAGGTTAAGGATTTCTGCTATCTAAGAAGCTAAATAACGCAACATGGGAAACGCACAAAAGATATAAAACAAAGATTAGCACAAGGTCGTGCTACATTTAACAAGAAAAATCAACTACTGTGTTCATAGACAACAAACATAGAAACAAAGAAAAGATTGCTTAAAACATATGTGTGGAGCACAGCACTGTACGGCTGTGAAGCCTGGACAGTAGGAAAAGCGAACAAGAAAAAGGTAGAATCCTTTGAAATGTGATGCTACAGACGAATAATAAAGATATCATGGACAGACAAAGTTAAGAACAAGGAGGTACTAAAAATTGTAGGGGAAGAAAGAAATATATGGGAAACGGAAAAAAATAGGAGAAATAGGATGATAGGCCAAATACTAAGGCATAAGGGAATAGTTCGTAATGTATTAGAAGCAGAGATAGGAAAAAGAGAAGTAGAGGTAGACCTAGGTTATACAATTGCACACAGATAGTGAAAGATGTAGGCTGTAGGAATTTCAAGGAAATGTGTAGGCTAGCTCAGAATAGAAATCAATGGAGGTACGCATCCAACCAGTCCCATGATGGATAAACTAATGACGAAAAAAATAGCTATACTAAAACATGATTATAAGAAACTACAGGTATTGGTTGTGCAATATTCTCAAATAATATTAATTGTATGAAAGGATTTACTGGAAAACTATTAATTCGGCAAATGTCTAACTGTTGGGGGATTTTGACTGCCACAGGCTGCTTAACCCCCTTCACATACCTTACATGTGATTTTCCAATGCTCCACCCGAAGGTACTACATTGGCCAGGAAGCGAATTTTTTTTTAACTAGCAAATTTGGAATTTTGCCGAACCCTTGCTGTTCCAAGCAAGGAACGGATCTGTAACGCACGTGACCTCACTCACACACAGGACCTCCATTTTACCTCTCATCCGAACGAGGGTGTATTTTTGTGAAAATCCGGGACCTTGGGCGTACCCCTTCACAATACCACTGAATCTCGGTGAAATTTTAGGAAAGTTTGTAAGCTAGCTCAGAATATTAATAAGTGGAGGTACGTGTCCAACCAGTTTTGAAACGTAAAACCGAATGACGAAAAAAATAAGCGTATGATGATTATTATAAACAACTACAGGTGTTGGTTGTGAAATATCTGCAACTAATGTTGACTGTGCGAAAAGATATATTGGAAAACATATTAAATCGGCAAATGTTCAAGTGCTGGGGGAACTTAGCAGCCACAGGTTGCTTAGCCCCCCTTCACAACCACTAAATGTCGTAGAAATAGGGTATATAATTGTAAAACAATAGAAGTGCACCGAAGTGCATCTAAGAAAAAAGAACAGCGCCTGTCATCAAAGACAGTAAACAGAAACAAGAAGAAAATTGTTCAAAGCATTTGTGTGGAGCCCGGCACAGTATGCATATGAAATACGGACATTAAGAAAAGCAGACAAAGAAACGGTAGCAGACTTTTGAAATGTTGTTCTTCAGATGTATGAGGATAATAGCATAGACAGACAAAGTTAATAACAAATAGGTTATAGAAATAGTAATGGAATAAAGATATCTGTGGAAAAAATAAAAGAAATAGACGGGCAGAATACGTTCCAAGGCATTTTTGGGGAATAGTATGGGATATATTACAAGCAGAAATAGGAAAAAGAAGGTAGATTAGACCTAGATCTAATAGTGATAGATGCAGACTGTGCAGATTTCAGGGAAATGTGTAGGTTAGTTCAGAATAGGAAACAATGAGGGTACGCATCTAACCAGTTTCAGGACTGAAAACCTAATGATAATGAATCTTTTTACGTAAGGATGCCTGGTCTACCGCATCACAATCAAACATACCCCACTCAATTTGATCTCGCATAAACATAGATGGAGTTATCGCTGAAAAGTCCGTTGGATCCTCTAAAATGTAACTAAGAGGCCTCGCACTAATCACTAGTTCACAATCACATAACAGAGTCGATAGCTTCACATAATGTAAACTTGCATGACCAAGCATCTTTTGCAATAACTGTTTCGTTATCCCAATAAGACGTTCCCAGAAACCTCCTCACCAAGGACCGGTGGGAGTATCGTATCGTCACGTAATACGCAAAACAGAAGTCTCGTGTTCAATAAAATTCCAATCTATTGCTGCTAGAGTATTTTAGGCTCCTACAAAGTTTGTTCTATTGTCTGTATATGTAGCTATTGACCGACCAGCTGTGCTACAAAACGACCAAGTGCCTGTAAGAAACTAGATGTGTTTAATGATGTAGTTAACTCAAAATGTACTGCACGATAAACCACACATGTAAAGAGACATTCCCATACTTTATTGCCGTTTTTCAAATAAAGCGGACCCGCAAAGTCTGTACTCGTTATCTCGAAATTTACAGCATCACGCATTCTGTCCAGTGGTAACGTTGGACATTCTACTCTAAAAGATTTAGTACTATACTTCTTACAAGTAAAACATTTACCTAGCACTAATTTTATACTTCGTCTTCCGTCAATGATCCAATATTTTTCTCTCAATATACTTAATAGCTCTTGGGTTCCAACGTGATAAGCTTTCGCATGCTCAAACAAAATCAACGGATGTTCGAATGTCAGCATTATGGGATAACGATAGAATTCTGTATCTGTTCTTGCAGACACCCGTGATTTAAACCGAAGTACAGCGTTGTCGTCATGAAAGGTCTGAAATATTTGTATGAGTTTGTCACAATTATCATTGAAGTATTCCCGTTGAATTAACTTAAAAGAAAATATTTGAGCTTCATTTAACTCATAAGCCACTAAATCACCACACAGTTTAAATTTAGGATGGTTTAAGTTGTGCACAAAACGACGAATATAAATATCCGTACGGTCTTATTATAATTACAAACAGTTGTTTAAGTGCCGTTGTTTCGAATTCTCTTCACAAACGTCCAATAGAGCTGTCACTAACCTTTTTTTTCGTTCTGAGGCTATTTCACTCTCATCAAACACAAGATGTTGCCTAACCTATGTGTTGGAATCCTTATATAACCACGAGGGACCTTCCCAACATCTCGTCGCAATAATTGCTTTAGTGAACATCCGCGAAAAGGGAGATCTGTCTCTATTTGTCTCCGGGGTGACTCGTTCAATAATGCCTTCGGATTCCCATTCGCAAAGGCTTGATCATTTTCAAACAAACGACTATTTGTTCTCAATTTTTTCATTGTGGATTTTGACCTCTTTTCGGCGATGAATAAGTTGGTGGGAAATGGAGAATGTTCTTCCACCCATGGAAACTTCACCTCGTAACGCCCACCAGGCACGGCTGTGATCGTTTTCAGAAACAAATCTTTTACTACTGAGACCATTTCTTCTTTGAATTTTCTCACCGTTGGTTCCTTTATCACAATAGCTTGTAAATCCCACAAATCTGATGTTGCGGCATCTTTAATGAAAAGGTTTAAAGTTGCGATTGCAACATCGCCTCTGTCCTTATTTATTGCGGTTCTACTAAGCTAGGTTTCCATGACTATTAGGTCTCAAGGTCAATCTTGCCGATCCCTTCAGTATAACTCTCCAACTACATCGGCTCCAAATAAAAGTTCTATGGACCCCGTAATCTGCATATCAGAAATACTAATTCCCAGTTCTTTGACTTCCTCAATCCACGTTCCAAACAACACTGGTGAGACTCAACCACAAATAGTTGACTGATCAAAATTAATTCAAACCCCCTGTTACTCACAGTAATATCATAATAGTTATGTGCGTAAGTTGTTTCTCTATACTCCCAAACAAACAGTGTACCACATGTTCAATTTGCTTTCTTATTTATCCTAGTTAACGACAGTTGCCTTTTGAATATAACTGTGTTGTGAACCGCTGTCAAGAATAACACGAATTTATTTAGTACCTTTGGGTCCCTTCAAAACTACTCTCAGAGTTTGTAAAAACACTGTACGTTTGGTTAGCAAGAGTTTGTTGTTTACCGATATTATCAATAGTTGTCGTATTATTTGCGCTTTGAACACTGTTATTTGTAGGCGAATCTGGACACATCATGCTTACATGCGATTTTTCACAAATCGTACATTTAATTCTCCCTCTACAACATCGCGACGTATGTTCTATTTTTAAACAACAAAAGCAGCCTCTTCTACTCGGAAGAGATTTTCTTTTTCCTTCCAACGACATTTCTTTTGCTTTAGAACACGCATTACTGTTATCGGTAGCTTCGCAAAAAATACATTCTACAGTTTCATAATTTACTAGATCGGCAGCAGTAGACGAAATTAAGCGATTAGTCACTGCTTTACTTTTACCGCGTTCCACGCAGGAATTTGCATTTGCAAACCGCTGCGGCAAATCAAACGCCTCAGCGGCCATGGTAATACGATGCTCATTACCCACTTCCTTTCTCAAGAACTCAATAAGACGCTGTGAACGATTTTCTGCCTTTTTTACAGCCGAATCAAATACACCACTACTCCCAGGGTCATCACGGTCCGAAGCGCTAGATTCTGCCGTAGTACATTCAGGAATCGATCGCTGCGAAACCTTAATCTACTCTTGAGGCAAGCACGACTCTATTACTGGAAATAACATCGCTGAGCACTCATCCAGTGAAACACCAAGTGTCTCAAGAGCACGCAGCTGTGTTTCAATCTGATTGATAATACAATGATAATGGTTTCTTTTTGGAAGTGGAATTGTGTAAAACTAGTTTTCAAAGATCTTTCGCATACATATCAATTTGCATATCTTCATTGCCAAATCTACATTTCATACCAGTTATGATTTCTTCATAATTTTCACCAAGTGCTTTCTACAATCTACTGTGCTCTACTATCCGCAACTATTGCATGCACTATATATTCTATTTGATCGTGGTTGTCTATCTCCGTATTATCATGAATCTTCTGGAACTGTGCCCAGAAAGACAACCACGCTTTTATAATACCATCAAACAGCTTAAATTATAAGCAAGGTTTCTTAAATTTACGTTCACCCGCGTATCCCTTATCCGTGATAGATTTGACTTGTACAGTGTCCTTTTCTGCTACACTATTAACGCTTAACACAGATCCGGTCACATCACCGTTCAACTTTTCATATCTTAGTTTAAATCTGATAAATTTTCGCATATAAGCATCACAACTTTCCATTTCTGGATCCAGTTCTACTTCAGTCCCATTTACTAATAAATCCTCATCAATCTCACTATCAGTTACTTTTAATTTCTCAAACTTGGATTTCAACATCTCATAATTTACACCTAGAGTTTCCACGATTTTAGGGAATTGTTCTGAGTTAAAAATGTTATCTAATTCATTGGCGATTTTTGTAAATGAACTGCGTAGTACTTTTTTATTTTTCTTATTTTGTTCCATATTCTAAGCTAAAAGTAAGATTCTGTTTTGTACACCAGTTAAGTATCTTATTCTGATAGCTATTCCTCTTGTTTTAACCAATTCATTCCCACAAGGGGTACCAAATGTGCCGTGTCAGCAATAGTCTACTCGACAAATACGGACAGTTTTGGTGAAGAAGTAGAAGTAGAAGTACTACTACAGGAAAATTTTACAGCGATGGTTAGAACAACTTCTAGGAATTCGTACGTCTTCAATATAGGCTAAAACGTATTCAAAATTAAAAACCATAAACTTGGCATGTTATTTTATTTGACAAATTTCATCATGATTTTTATTAGTAGACCCTGTATTACTCTTTTTTAAAAACAATAACATTGAATCAACAAAAAGTGGTTTCCAATACATGCAAATCATCTACAAGTGTAGACTAGTCAACCAACAAGTTATATTTAGAGAAAGTTGTTACGTTCTATTTCCTAGTTTGAATATTTTCTGCATTTTATACACTGTACCTTATTTTAATAAATCTTCGTTTATATATTTGGAAAATTGGTCAATTATACGACCCGTTTATAATATAGTTAAATGATCTAAGTTTAATTGTAATTAGATGAAGCGGCAGTTCTATCTTTGAATGCTAGAAATGTACTCAACGTTGTTGCTATTCTATAATGTGTTTTCCTGATTATTATTTAGAAAACAATTTTATAATACGTTCGTTGAACTGGTTCTGTATATTTTGAGTGTTAGCTTGCATGTGCCCTTTTGTAATAGATATTATAAACCTAACTAGGCAGTTATAAAATATTTATTGTGAAAACTTGCTTTCTTTTTTTGTGACTGCTAGGTATTTGAAACGTGATGTCTTTTTACTAGAAATTTTAATGTTTTTATCCGGATTTTAAGCCACTTTTTAAGCTCCTTAAACCATTGCTTACTTGGGACTTTAATTCAAATCCCATATTCTCGTTACCACACATTTCGTCTGGCTGCCGTGATACGCTGATTAGTTTAATCTACTACGCCCAAGGTCCCGGGTTCGAATCCCGACATGGTCCGCTTGAAAAATGTTAGGCGAGCATTTTTCACAAAAATACACCCTCGTTCGGATGAGAGGTATAATGGAGGTCTCGTGTGTGAGTGTTGTCACGCAAAAAAAAACTCGCTTCCTGGCCAATGTAGTACCTTCGGGTGGAGCATTGGAAAATCACATGTAAGGATTAGTTTATGATGAGATAAGTACATAGCAGTTACCAATAACCCTTAAAAACCTACGTTAGGGAATATCATAATAGCCAACAGGAAACGGTTGCTTTACTCGTTCACGGTACGTGAGTTTGCTTGTGAAATATAAATGTTAAGAAATTAATGAGCAAACTATGCTGTTATTATTGGAATAAGTATTTAGTGTAGGTTTTGTGAAATTATGTGTTTATATTGATGTAACTGAGTTAATTTGTTTCCAAATTATAAAAAGGTTTGATAATTATCCATCAACTCCGCGTCCCTGCGTTGATTAAAAGAAGATTGTCACGTTCCGTCCCTGTAATTAAAATTTGGCGCATAGTTTAATTTAAAATGTCATAATCCAGTACTATTTTTACGATTATTTGCATATATTAGCAAATCCGGCAGTCTTCGTCAATTGAAGCGGTCGCTTATTCCTTATTCTGTAGAATTTGTACTAAATATTCAGTTATAAAATTCCGATCTGCGATTACTATTATCAGTAACAAAGGTTAAAAATATATACAATTCTTCAATGTGTTTTGTTAGAACAGGTAAATATAATTTAAGTCTAGCAAATTATTCTTTCGCTATAATATCATAAGCTTGTATCTATTTTATCAAAACACTTGCTTTAGAAAAGATGATAATACGTTCAAGAATGGGGTTTTCGTTTGTTAATGCAATTTGTTTAGGAAATATTAAATACATTTAGCGACGCATATTATAAAATGGGTTTCCCGTTATCAGTTGTTGTTAACTTTCAGGTTTCTAATGTGCGTTATTCGAGGCGTTCGTGGTCCAACTTTTATTTTAGACCTATCTAATGAATATAACGATCCGAAATGGGAGCTATTTCTACGTAACTGCACTGATGGATTTATAACTGGGAATTGTGAAATTAGTTTGTATGAAGATGTTTCTCTGAGATATGTAGTTTTGCAGCAACTAAATTATTTACTGCAATTGATGATAATTTACATTCGACTGATTCAACCCGCCGCTGCGTAATATGTATAGACATATATTCTAAGCCAGGAAAAGATCTGGGTACGCTGTACCATGTGATCCCATCTAGGTCGTCCGTAACCACCACAGAGCCGTAGGGGAGCCTTCCACCATCCTGTAAGAATTCCTATTTCTTGTCTGCATTGCTTTGATGACCTACATCAGGAAGAATTGTTTCTGGGTTTCTTAATTAAGCTTTTCCGGTTGCTCTTCGCACAAATGGAGGTATCGCGGTGTTGAAATTAAATGTACTTCACTCTAACTGGAGGAATAAACTAATAAAGACACTTTTTTTTAATAAATAAGTTTGCCAAGCATTGGGATAGTAATTTGAGCATAGAGAACGAAAATTTATGTAACATTTTTGGTTATTTTGTAAAAGAAAAGCCCGTGACCGGTTTCGCTGTTGTTGCAGCTCATCAGACTGACTCATCTCTTTCTGCAAAATAATCAACTAGGATCTTGAATAATACACAAATCATGGTGTACTTATAAGTACAAAATATTTCTCATGCGCCCTCTGTACCCGAATGTAACTAACAAACTATCGGTGACTGTTTAAAGTCTCTAACATGTTAGTATAGATGGCATTGCCAGACAAAATTTTATTAACTAGGCAAAGGACAATATGAAAATGAAAATAAACAAATGACTAATTGCCTACTTAGCATTGACCGACCTTCTAAGAAAATACTACACCTAATGCTAAATGAAGTAGTTCATCAACGGAAACCAATAGTAATTCGAACATAGAGAACGTTTCTATGCTCAAATTGCTTTCCCATTGCCAGGCAACATCATTCATTATCATTTAACTGGAAACTTCCTGATTTAGCATTGGGCGTAGTATTTTCCTAAAAGGTCTGCCAGTGCTAAGTAGGTAATCGATCATTTGTTTATTTTCAATAATTAGAAAACCCCCAAACATTTCATATGTGAGTCACCAAATTTTCTTTAACATTTTTGATAGATAATTTAAATATTCTTTTATTACCTCGCTTAACTGCAGCTGATCAGCAACCTTGAGCATGAATTTTTGTAATGGTCAAGTCATGTCGAGATCGACCTCAAGATTATTAAAGACTATCCATTCACAAATAATTTTTTATACGCAAAAAACTAATACTAGTTTAATCTGCTTAATAATGCACACATTGTCTCTCTAGGTTTAAAACAAAGTTATACTTGCGTTTTGGATCGTCAAATTCTTGCTGGTATTTATACCTCTATGACCACATATCTTTGATTATAATTTCTATATAGAGATCCTCTTCATTTAGAATTAACTGCATCGAAAAAGTCCTGGTACCATTTTCTTTTAGATTTTCATATTAATTTATCTTTATATGCCGAAGTTTATTTCATCAGTTTCGAAAGTACTTTTATTTTAATCTATTAAAGTAGCAGGCGACCTTGCCCCAAGGTAACTTATCATTTATATTGGAGCAATAAATTAATCGTCGTTACGTTTTATAAAAAGGTATTCAGTAACTGACCGACTGTCGAAGAACTTATGTTCAAATCTTGAATACCCGCTTTTTATTAATTTCTGGCTTTTATATAACACAATCTTAATACGTCGTCTTTCTCGAATTTCGATTACATTTTAGGAGGCGTGAGTTATCCGTATCATGTAACAATTCATCACAATTTCTTGTGTTTTTATGTTTAATGGCCCGTCAGCTTAAAATTTATTGCTACCATAAAAAAATTTTATCTTTTATTAATGAATGAAATGAATTGTTGGCTTTTCTCTCCCTATTATAATTTTACGAGGTTCTGTAATAACTCATAGTCATTATAACTAGTTATCTTATCTGGTTTATAGTTTGTGGTATTGTCGCGTTACACGAATTGACGTGTATTCTTTCGCAGAAGATAATTAACAGTTTTTGCTTATTTACAAATGGTTTATGACTTTAAGAAGACTCTCTAAGAAGTATTTTGTTTAAAAGAATGCGAATGAATGCAGTATTTTTTGTTTTAGATTAAATAACGAATATTAAATGGTATTTTTAAGAAGGATCAATGGTTCTGCAGTAGAACCCGCTTTCGGTCTTTTCAATCTGCATAAATGCAATGAAACTTGTTTTTAACTTATATTTTTCAAGAGAATAAATATTTACACACAGGTTTTCAATCGAATGAATGCTTTTATATTTTCATGAATTAGATTTGTTTTAAGATTGGGCTTCGTTTTTAAATGGTATGTCGCAACACTATATGAATTAGAGCGTGTTATTTTACATGGGATTTCACTTTATATGCTAAAGGAATAAGCTTATCTTACTAGAATATTATACAGGGTAAAAATAAAATATTGGAAAATTTTACTTTTTTCAGGTTTGGGTCGATGTCTCGCATAGAATGCGGTGCTCAATGACCTCTTATAACTTCCTTATCACAACATATATATATATATATATATATATATATATATATATATGTATATATATATATATATATCAAATCGTGAGAACCGTCTTTAACACATAATTACACGATACTAAAGGAAAATGCTTTCTTAAACGTTACTTGGGAACACCAAGACCAGATTTGATATGCTTAATCTCCAAATTTGTAAAATTATATTACACAACTATATACCCAAATTGATTATACAAAAATCTCCTACAATTAATTATTCACCAAAATACTTTGTGTAACGCTTTTTAGTGCGTATCAAAGTTGTGATTTAGAGATAGAATTAAAAATTACCACAAAAATTGCATAAATCTAATCCTTAATAGTTTTGTCGTTCTTGCACTCTAAATATAATAGTTTCAGGAAGTTGTTTATACTTTCCCACAAAAGTATTTTTTGGACAGGTGAAGTTATTCTATTAATCGTCTTATGTTATTACCGTTGCTTCCCATCTACAGTTATTAGCAGGAAGACAGTACAGCTTGAATTTACGTTCATGCCGTATTTTATATCCTTGCTTTTTATTGTAAGTCGCTTCTTCTTTTATTTGTAGTAATCAGTCAGATAAATTTACATTTTTATCGTATTCATAATCAGCTGCTAGACAACTTTCGGCTATAACTGTAAAATTTTTTAATAAAATCTTCTTGCAGCGGCACTGCTACTTCGATAATTTAAATATTCAGCTTCTTGGAAGTAATTTCTAGGGTCATCGCCAGTGTTAATAGTTAAAATTCTACTTATCTTTTTCCTAAGTAATTTTCTGAACCATTATAAGATAATGTACATCATTTTGTGTGAGTTATATATGATCTTTCTCTAACTTTGCTCTGTTTGTTACCATCGTAAACTTATATCAATTATTGTGTAAATCAACTAGACTTTAGGAAACAATTATAGCAGATAAATTTAAATATTTAAGAGGTTAAGATTTAGCCTTGTTTATAATTAGGTTTCATTAAAGTCGTTGCATTTAGTTTTAAAGAATTATATTTTATGTATAGGATCTTCGTCAATTTATAGTGGTGTTTTAGCTGTTTGATGGATTTCACAATTTACAATTAAACCTTAACTTGGAGTGGACCCAAACTTGGACTTCATCTTCTAATATCATATAAATTCTTACGTATTCATTTTTCCTCTTTCTATATTTCTCTATTTATAATAGCCATCTGTAGTGTTTCAAAATCGTGTATTTTTGTTTACTGTGGGTACGTCCTATTCCCCTTCTCTCTCCAATTGTTTCTTGTAATATTAAACCTTTGAAACTATATTCTTTGTTACAAAGTATATGCTCTAGTTATCATAGTTTTTGACTTTTGATGTTCCTACGCAACTCGTCGTCTTCAAGGCTGGCTTGTCTAAGTGCTTCTCTGTTTCGAATTCTATCTAGCAAAGGTATTTTGAGCACATTTTGCATCATACAGCTTCGAGTTTTTATATATTGTTACGAAAAGACAATTTGCAATAACAACAGGTCTTTATTTTCAAACTGATTATATAAGTCTTTTCAATAACACGTATTACAATGAAATTTGCTAAAGCTCTCTCAACAATTTATTTTCCGCTAATCGCAAACAGTTCAAGTATTATCTTCTTAACACTTCGATACTATCTTCTAAATTACTACCGAAGCAGTATAATTAACTATTCAACCACTAATTATAATTTATATATTCACTACATTAATTCATATCACACATGTACAACCATCAAAGCTTTACAATAGGGCTGTAATCAAAGCTTCTGTCAGAACGCATAACAAAGCTTTAATTACAACTGAAATCCAATATCCACGACGGTAATTCAAGACTTCTAGACTATTCTAAAATGTACCAAAGATTATCCAAATCTTGTAACTGTCAATCAAAAGTATCTGAAAGATGAGGTGCCGCCGGGACCTATTAATCTTCTTTTGTGTACAAACGTAATAATAATAATTATTATTATCATCCTATATACAAAGTAGATATACAAACATTAACACATTAACATTAGAGTAGCTAATGAGACAACCTCAAGGTAGTAGAAGAGGGTGCTGTTCTTCCACTACACCTTGCTTAATTTAAACAAGATATCCACAGCAGATAACGAAAACAAACCTACGAAGTTTTCTTATGAATAATATCAAAAAGCATTAATAAACTAATATACCTACGGCAAATTACAATTATGTCTACAGTTTTCAATTGTTTGAAATACCATCTAACCGACGTGGTTACTAGTAAGCATGCGTGATAATAATTTTTTCTTAAAAGTGTTCAAAGGAAGCGATTTTAGTGCTAAACCTAGATTATTATACATTTTAACTATTTGATTATTAAGCAAATTTTAAAGAACTCATTTTTATGCTTCGATAGAGTCAACGCTACTTTGAGTCTTATATTTAGAGCAAGAATATCAATTCGGAAACATATAGGCTTATATAAGTATTGAGGAGACTTAAATAATATTATGCTGTTATATAAGCATGCTGTATGGAGATGGCGTCGCGAATGCATACTCAAGCACCTAATCTCGGTTGTTTTAAAAGATATTCGCTGGTACTTACGAATTCCAAAAATTAAACGTAAACATGATTTCTGTATTTTTTGTATTCGGGTTATGTTAAAATAGTTTAAAAATGGGCTTACATTCCAATGCAATTATTCTGGTCACAGGCAGACCGATTAGCGCTAGACTGCCCGCCTCTTAAAGTTGTTCTGTCCCAGAACACTGTGACCCGTACGTTGGAAGTCCCTGTGGTAGTGAGGTCAGTCTAAACCATTTCTGCAATTTCCGTGTTGATATAAGTAGCAACCAACACTTTTATAGCAAGCGTCGTACCATTTGGATTGTAACCACACACCAAAATCTGGAGCTTGGTTTTCTGCAACAGTACTACTCTCCAGCCCAACTCATCGAGTCTAGAACTGATTTTGGGTATGGCCAACTTCTTGTCTTCAAATTCGATCATCTGGCCGTTGAGGTTCACTAACGCCTTTCCCAGATCCTGGTAATCCGATCTACCAGAAGCCTGTTGCTTAGTCATCGAGTAGTGGATGCCCCAATATTGGTCCTTTAGCCGTATGGTCTTTTCAATATCTGGTTGTTGTCGGCGAATTTGATCCTGACCATCATTTTTTTTACACACCCGAGCAATTCCACAGACATATCAAGGTCCGCCGCTATGCAATGTGTCAGGAGGTATTCCGATTGCGCATCAAATAAATCACCTTCGATCTCTTGCGTGACACCAAATCTCGCTTTACCTGTGCCGCTGTACAGAGACATGAACCAATCATAGCTCGATCCAGACTTTTCGTTCATCCTCACAAACGTAACTGCTTGTTCGTCTCACTGCTTGCCATTCGTCAGCATTACTGAAGCCATTACTATTGTAGTGCGCTAACCGGTTAACGTTCTCTGCTATTGTTCTTCTTTTTGGAAATCTACGAATCCTATATACCACGTTGTTGATCTTTTTTATAACTTCGTATGAACCTCCCCAATATTGCATTTCCTTTTGGGAGCATACGAATCCGATATACCATGTCGTTGATCCTTTTTATAACTTCGTGTGAACCCTCCCAATGTCTTTGTGACTCTGGCGACATTCCACGCCTCGATATGTGGTAATATGGCCAGACGCAGTCACCTTCTTGAAAACCAGACTCCTGCGCCTTGATGTCATATCGGGTCTTTAACCGATCGCTTGCGATATGGATATTTTTCCTAACGTCACTATGTATGTCGTGCATCTTGCACTTGAGCTTCCAGATGTAGCTCTCGTCCACGACGCCATCTCCGGATTTACAACCAAACGCAAGATTACACGCTAAACGTATCTCGCATCCCAGTATAGTACATGCAACTGACTGTTCAGTGCTCTTATGAACCGAAAACCGATAGGCTAATAAATATAGATGGAAATATTGGTCCTATCTCTCTGATTCTTCGAGACCACTTTGGAGAGGTTCTTGTCCAAGATGCAGTTCATACGTTCTATCATACCATTCGATTACGAGTTGAATGGTGTTCTTCAGGTCCTTCTCATTCCCAGCAACCGGCAAAAGCCTTGAAATAACTCTGACTCAAAACTTCTTTCCTGATCGGCGTACAACTCCATAGAAACTCAAAAACGGCAGAACAGTTACTTGACCAACACGTCAACGACTATTGCAGCTTTTTGGTTTGATATAGCATACGCTTTGTACCACTTTGTAAAATAGTTCATGACTACCAAGATGTACTTATTATCGGAGTCGGTTTCAGGGAATGGACTGGCACTATCGATTGCTACTCTCTCAAAAGGGCTTCCCACGTTGTATTGCCTCATAGGAGCCTTACGGGTTCCCAATGGTGCGTACAGCTGATACTTGCGGCATTACTTTATTACATCGCACTTGGAGTCTACCCAGCAAAATCTTGTCAGACTTTCTTCAGAGTTTTCTTAACTCCAAAGTGTCCTCCCAATATCCCATTGTGCAGATGTTCTAAAACTTTCCACACTTGACTTTTAGGAAGACCAAGATCGCATGCTCTATTTTCAGATAATTTTATTGTACACAGTACGGCTACTCAACAAGCTAATGTTGTAACTATTTTTTTCCTTAGTTGTTGATATGGTTGAGCTATTTTTATTAAAGTGCGACCCCAAACACCATCTAATTTATTTTTACTGCTTTGGGTAAAACAGCAAAGATAAAATACTAACAGCGAAGTTGTTGTATGAGATGTTAATTGGAAGTGAGGTAAGGTAAGAACCGAACCACCTAAATTTCTCTCAGAAGTTTAACCATAGATGTTGCTTTATTCCTACTAACTATAAGTACTTCTGGAGACATCCGGACCAACTCTAAACTCTAACTTCAGCGGGATGAGACTACCAGGGGGGTTTCTATAAATACGGAAATGTCAGGCGCCACTAAACTTTAAGATTTAAGATTTAATAGAAGCAAGACAGCATCACTAAATGGAGGGTGGGAACTTTAGTAACGATCATGCGCACCTAAAGCACAAAGGCTAAGAATGTTATATATATATATATATATATATATATATATATATATATATACACACAATATTATCTCTGAGAGAAAGGGTAATTATATATAAAATATCAAACTGATTTATTTACAGCTGAGCAGGAAATATGTGCATATAGCAATAATTATAAGTGTACGTAATATTGTATGAGAACTGAAGCTCATCAATACGCACTATTTGTTTTTCATATTCTAATAGGTTTACTAGAGTTGTTGAATATATATTTTTATGTGTAAAATTTTATCATAAGATTACTTTTTTAATAATTTGTTAAGTTAATGAATTAATAAAAAGTCTGAAGAAAGTGACATATGTACATATATTTAAATAAGAACTATTCTCTTCAAGTTACAGATATTTACAATTGACAAAATTAATTTTTATATATTATCTTAGCTGAAGATGGAATTTACATCAAATTATTATGTTCTATAATAATGACAATTATTGAAATTGATAAAATTTATCATATTCAGATATGAGTACGATGTACATATAATCTTTAATGAACTTTAATAGTTCTTAAAATATTTCTTATTGATTTTGATTTTACAATTAGTTTATAAGATAGTCACATAAGATGTTAAAACAGATTTTAAATAAAGTATTGTACTTTAGCTTTTAATTTAATCGAAATTAACTTCGAGTACTTGAAGGTTATCAACGCAGAAATTTTATAGAGTGAGATGACTATTTTAATTATGTTCTTAAGAGCGTATACATATCTTTGGAGTAATTAATTATAGCGGACACTTAATAAACATGAAAATCTAAAATAATGAAATTTATATAAATGAAAATTCGACTTAACGTTCATTATCAAATTTAAAGTTTTCTAAATTACTCTATGCATTTATAAAATTTAAATGACTGGCAGGAGGGGCCTTCTTTGACTTTCCAACCCTGAAAAACAAATTGATAGGGCACATATTAAGGCATGAGGGCATAGTGCGGAATATATTAGAAGCAAAGAAAGGAAAAGGAGGGGTAGAGGTAGACTTAAGTCAAACTATTGCACACAGATAGTGAAAGATGTAGTGAAGTGAACTTTCTTTTTTATTAAAAAATTTGGGTGTGAGTCGGACTCACCAGTACTATGATTTTGACGTTAGGCATCAGTGAAGCGATTTTTATTTGGTAAGACTTTATTCTTAGAGTTATCACTTCCAATAGACTCACGAGCTTCACAATATTCACAGCTTAGTCTGGGAATTACTCCAAGGGTGAGCAATGTGAATGAGTGTGGATGTAAAGTAAACACAACTATAAACAGGAATCGAAAAGGGGGAAGGTTGAGCGCCACCACATCTACGTGGACGATAAATATCTAAAGTATCTTGTGAAAAGATGCAGAAACCCACAGGCGATAGTGACTATCTAAAAAAATATACAAGTTAAACAAAAGAACATTGCTGGAAGCCTCTCAAAAATGGCTACTTCAACTCCTGTTGTGATGATCCTGAAACAAAATGATACACAATAAATTTTAATCTAGAGACACTATTTGTGTCTTACAAAAGAAATACAACAAATCATAAGCTAAACAGCATGAAATCACCACTCTAAAAGTGTTATATCTAAAAATGGGTTTCCAAAAAAATTATTTTTATCACTTCTATAACATAACTCTGCTTGGGTATCCCTCAAGTTTCATTACTCAAATTTGATCTTCTCGAGTGGTAACGTCATTAATTTAAATACCCAGAAATAAAAAGATTTCGTGCTTCGAACCAAAATATAATTTAAAGTAATTCTTTTCTTTCTCTCGGGTATATGTTAAAATCTCAAGTATATTATTCAAAAGTAAAATCATCTTTTCATATGAAATAAGGATTCTGAACTTTCCTCTTTAAATAATGAAATTTTAATATTTAGAATTATTTTCGAGAACAAAAAAAATTTTAATAACCCCAATTGACAGATCTGTTAGATTGGTTCACAATAAGCTTCAAATAAATCTCACACGTAACATTTGTTACAGAAAAAGTATTCGGAATCAGAAAAATTAAATAAATTTAAATAAATTAGTTTGACATGGTACAGGAATAACACAGTAAATCTACTAATTATCAGACATAGTATAAATAGTTAATTTTTAATAGAATTGGACTTTATAAACTTTTTATAAAGGCCACATGTCTGCTTCACATGAATCCCTAAATATTTCGATTTACATCTACGGAATAAGGTTTCCCTTTCTTTTTTATTAGACTTTAATTTCGACACCAAACAAAAAAATTGAATTAATATAACTATTGAAACATGGTTATTCTCACGATCTTTTATACTAGATCCTAAATGCAAAATTTATACTTACACTAAATGCAATATCTCAAACAACTTTACGTGCATTTCTAAAAGTTTATAATCTTGATATTAAAGTTTCAACCATAACCACACAAACGAATTGAAACACTCACCGGGAATGGATTTCTGTATTTAATAGGGTTGTAAATATCTGAATTTCGTAAGTAAGATAAAAGCCCCAACTCCATAAAAAATTTCCCAACCAAAAGCTTGCGTCATGTTTTTCTACTAAATAAACACCATATGTACGACCTCCAAATCTTCCCATTACTAAAATTTATTTGTAATCTACCGATGCGCTCAGAAAATTAAAGATTCTTTTAGCTTTAGTATTTCCTAAAAAATATCACCTCTCCGTTAATAGATTTCGATGGACGGTGACCACGTTGTTTGTCACTTCTTTCTCTGTTCCGGTCGCCTGGGCGGAATCCGAGGAAAGTTCCTATCTCGGGCTTCCTCTAGGACGACCGTGAACCCACCCTCGACTATTCTGAGACACCAGAGGGCATGTAAAAATGCCATCATCTGCTTCTGCTCTTAACAACAGCCGCTGTACTCGAACAAAATGGCCGAGTCCCTTTTCGATACTGTCAATCTAAAAGAACATCCGATCTGTCAGAAGCGTCACTTTGTGACACTCTGCGCAAGCGCTATTTTAACCCAGTAGTCCTTCAAAGTGAATGCAGACGACTACGCAACACAAGTGATTGGCGTATAAATAATTTTAAGACGTCTTGCTCTTGGTCAATTTTAAAATATTTGTTATAATTGAATAGATTATCACGGTAAATCCAAAGCGAATTATATGGTAATAACATTCACTTGTATTATAAAATTGTTTATTTTGAGGTTATTATGCAAAACAAAAGTATCAGATACCACAGAGTAGTAACAAATAGAAACGACTTTAAAATTTGGTGCCATAGAATTTATATTTGTTATAGTAGGTTGTAGGAATTTCAGAGAAATGTGTAGGTTAGCTCAGAATTGAAATCAATGGAAGTACGCGTCCAATCAGTTCTAGTACGGAAATCTAATGATGAAAAAAGTATTGTATTTAAACCTTATGATTATTGTAAACAACTATAGGTGTGGTTTTGCAACAAGTGTTGATTGTGCGAAAGGAGTAATTTGAAAACTATTGATTTGGTAAGTTTCTAAGTGGTGGGGGATCTTGTTAGTCGTCGGATTGCTTAACGCCATTCACGTACCATTTAATTTCGGCGAAATGAGGCATATTTTTAGAAAACAATAGGAGAAAAATGCAAAAGATAAAAAATTAAAAAACATTTTTGCACAAGCCTGGCTGTATATACGAAGAAAAAGCAACTGCTATGTTCGAATACAACAAGAATAGAATCAAGACCCACATTGACCCAGTGGCCCAAATTGACCCGGTGACCCAAACTTACCCAGTGACCCAAACTGACCCAATTGATTCAGTAACAAATTGAATTATTGAAGTCATAAAAATCTTTTTCCCATACTTTCAGCTCAATTTATTAACTATTTTCACAAATGCATAAGCTTATTGGTGCCGTTAGTTGCTAGCAAGCAAACGCTAAAATGTTTTGTAATCAATACATCGCTTTTTATATAATATGAAACGCATTTTTACATGTTTTTCAAGAAACGTGCTGTGGCGCTGTGCCGCGAGAATGCAGTGTTATGAACGTATACAATTTTGTATGTTCAAATAATAGTATTCTTTCACATAAGAACTGAAATAATTTGTAGCAACAATCTTAATATTATATACCCGGTTATTTTCAGTGTCCATTATTTTTGTAATTTGTATATCATTATCATTAAGCATGGATAAACATCACCTCAATTGTAATTTAAACCTTATACATAAGTGCTGACTTTTATAAATCTCCGTGAGACCGAGTTTTCTTGATAAGACTAATTAACTAAAAGAATGATGAAGATCATATAAAACAATCTTCCTGTATCAACTCGATGTTAGAAAACGGGATTATTCGATTTATATTTTATTGCGTCTGTCATTGAAAAATATTTTGATCATTTAGTATATTTAATTGTTAAACATTCTCACACTAACTAAAATTGTCTCGGACAGCAGCTACTCCTTCTGCCAGATAGTTCTGAGATTTATTTTGTAACTGTAATTCGTAGAACAGCACATATTGATTAAAAATTAATAAATTTCCAAATTTTATAATCGGTTATTCGATAAAACTCGCCCACTAATTGAAGACATCACAGAGGGCCAATTTGATACAGTAAGAAAATTTTTGCGACTGCATCAATTTGGGTCAATTTAGGTAACTGGGCAATTTGGGTCACTGGCTCAATGTGGGTCAATTTGGATCACCGGGTCAATTTGGGTCACTGGGTCAATGTGGGTCAATTTGGGTCGCTGGGTCAATGTAGGTCACTGGGTCAATTTTGGGCCACTGGGTCAATTTGGGTCATGGGTCACTGGGTGACGGGTCAGATCCTCATATGGGTCACTGGGTCATGGGTCACATTTTAGGTGACCCATTTCATCTATGCTGAAGACCTAATAATGATGGTTAAACTTGGCAATAAAAATAACATTACTCTCCTTATTTAACCTTTTCTCTAATGTTACAAATAGCCGGAGTTACCCATACAACGTGCAAAAAAAAGGTACCCTGTATAAATACTTATTTTAATCTGTCTATATTGTTAGGATTATCTGTTATCTTATTGACAGACTTTCTCTGTACTAGTTTTGCATTTTCGTCTAAATTTCATTACTTAATAGCAAAATTGCCTATAACAAAATAAACAAGTAGAAAGACTTCTAAATACGTTTAATACCATCAACTTTGTTTAATCTGCTATTATTATTATTGGGATTTCTTAAAATACTAGATATAACTACATGTGCTGAAATATTTCAAGCAATTAGCTTCACCTAAATAAACTTTATAATTTGGATCAGGAAATATTTACGTTTATAATTAAAAACACGTTTATAAAAATTCCACCTTGATTTTTGCAGTCAAGACAAGAATGTGTTTCAATTTTTGATTACACAATACTAGGTAAAAGAATATAAACACAAGTTTCAGAGAAAACTTGACTCGCGAACGTGAAATTATTATCAGCATCTTTCATCTTATAATCATTTATCATTACAATAATAAATTGATTTTGCCTAGGTATTATTTTGTACAGAGGAATCTAATAACCAGTGTTAGTGACTATTAATAACATTATATTAATTGATTAAAAAACAATTTTAGGCAGCTTTAAATTAATACTAACCCGTTGCCTGCAACTCCTTATCGGAATAGCGGTCAGTCTTTAAATGTTTTCTTTATTCAACTAAAATTTACTGTTTTAAAAATAGAATTAGCTTAAAATGAGTCGAATTCCGTTTAATTATTATCAGTATTTGATAAAAACCATGCAACTATTTAGTATTTACTTAATAATGGTAACTTGGTAACTTTTCTAGTTGAATTCCGCAATCAGGCTGTACAATTTCTTCAGTACGACCCTGGTTTGTCAAGCACCAATTTCCCCTTCCATCGCAGTCCCCTCAACGGTCGTTTCCCAGACTCATTTGAAACGGAGTATGTTACCAAGGTACAGTTTACTTCACAGTCTATCGGATTAGTTTTGTTGTACAACTAGTTTACGGTTACGGACTATTCGCTCCTTTCGCTACCTAAATAATCTAAAATACCTATAAAATAAAATGGTTGTGTTACAAGTGCCTTGTATTCGTTAATGGTTTTTGTTTTGATTAAACAAATAATACAAATCTGTGATGTGTTTGTTGATGTGTACTACGTCAAGTGGTTGTGATTCGTTGTGTAAATAAACATTTATTTAGTGCCAAATGAAAATTAAATGCTCCAGTGAAATTGATTTCGAAAAATTGTGATCTTTCAAGCTTAAAAATTCAACACGTGCTGGAAACATACTCATATGACAGGTTTTTGTTTAAAAACAATTGTTTTCTAAGCATATATCTCCTTACCTGTTATTATTAGCCAATGTCAAGCTTATTATCGCGTAATTATGTTTTTAAAATTGAAAACATCCTACCAATTTTATAATTTAAATACTAATGATAGGTGTAGAAATGAATGGATAGAAAGCCTGGGCGTAATTGTTGTGGGGGCTGTTAATAGCCTTGACTTTGAAATCTTGCAAGTTTGCTCATTTCACCTAGCGCAGGGAGGTAATTAGTTGTTTTTAAGGAATACCGGAAGTATGTATAACTTTGCTATTTTTCGGGTTTTGTCTTCTGAAGGTTGTCGAATTATGAACAAACGCCCAGTGGGAAATTATCTAAAAACGTATGTACTGTTCACCCCTTTCATACATCAGTAGGGGTTTTGTAATATGAACAGCTGAACTCTTAATAGTTACCGTCTCCTTCATCTTTTTAAGGTGCTTTTCCTTTGAAATAATAAGGGTACATATCTAACAAATACCGTATTGGACCTAACACGGGTGATAGTAAATACAATGTAAAGCCTGTATTTCTTAGTTTTAGCAATTGCAAGAATACGCCTAAACAAATTGAAGCATGAACGGCAAAAAATATACTTCAATTAACTATTAACACAAACATGTCAACTTCAAACGCCAAATTAAGCCTTTGTGCCCACGTTCTAAAAATTCTGAGAGTAATCAATTCAATACGTTTTTCCGAAACGTTTATGAGCCCAATTTTCGAAAAGCGTTACACAAGACAAGTAAAACAAACAATAAAAATTAGCACAAATTGGATTTTGTTTGATGCATGCACTTTTTCCAAGAGAATATTGTAATGTTTTATACAGTGTGTACAGTTTAAGATGCAGTACATGGGGATCTTAAAATCTGTAGGAAATATGTTCTTGGTTAAATGGGACGAAAATAGCTCAATAATACATTATTCTTATTATTGAGCTATTTTCGTCCCATTTAACCAAGAATAGTTCAATAATAAGGATGTCTCAGATTGAGTTTTAAATTTTAAAAGAAATTTTTTCATGGGTTACTAGTTCAGGCAAAAAATACAAAATTGCTAATTTCTTTATTTGCTCGTAACTAGGCTGCTAAATAAAATAGAATACTCAAATTTGGTAAATCGCGGTAATTCACCATTGAGTTTCACTTTGTGAAGTTAGATTTTGTCTAAGCGCATAGGTTTTGCGTGACGATGTTCAACTTTTTATTTTCTAATAGCTGACATATTGGATTTTTACATTTTTGAAATGCTAACGAAATCCTTTCCTTCCAAGAAGTGTAACATGGCCATGTTTGACCGAAACAAAAATTTCAAAATCACGAAACTGTGTTTTAGTCCTAGTAGGCTTTAATTTCCATTACGGCAAAAAGAAACAATCGCTCTAAAAACTTGTAACTCAATTTTGCAGTGGAATGAAAGCAATTACAAACTAACAACAATAGTAAGACACGCCCCTGTGAAGTTGTTGGCACGACATTCTTTAAATTTTAACAAAACAATAATAATTCTAATAGCACTTTTCACAGTTCTACAGAAGCTGATAGAAAAGAAAGAGTTCCGCATTTTTAATACCAAAAATTTAATACCAAATGAAAAATTGTCGTGCTAACTTCGCGAATCTAGCACTACACTTTCTCCTCTAATCTATAAGAAACCAATAAATATCACAACTTTTAGCAAGAGTTCCCGTTAGTTCTAATCGAGTTCCATCTCTCTATGTAATAAAATAAAAAAATTGTAATATTTAGGTTACTTGCATAAACAACGTATATTGTGTACCCAGCACGGTACTCGACGAAAAAGTGTCGTGCCGATCATTTCTAGCGCATTTTTCGATATATATGTCGACAATTCTAACAACTACGATAACTTTTAGACTGAGTTCCAGTGGCTAACCATTTTTAAATAATTTTTTAATTTTTGATCTAGCTTGACACACGGAAAAAAGTGTCGTGCTGATCATTTCTAGCGCATTTTTCGATATATATCGACAGTTCTGCACGAGTTCTAACAACTACGATCACTTTTAGCCTGAGTTCCAGTGTCTAACCATTTTTAAATAATTTTTTAATTTTTGGTTTAGCACGACACTCGAAAAAAAAGTGTGCTACTATTTCTAGGGCATTTTTCGATATATATTGACAGATTTAACAACTGCTATCACTTTTAACCGGAGTTCCAGTGGTTTACCATTTTTAAATAATTTTTTAATTTTTGGTCTGGCATGTCACTCGGAAAAGAAGTGTCGTACTGATCATTTCTAGCGTAGTTTTTGATATATATTGACAGTTCTAATAACTACGATCACTTTTAGCCTGAGTTCCAGTGGCTAACCATTTTTAAAAATAATTTTTTAATTTTTGGTCTAGCAGGACACTCGGAAAAAAAGTGTGCTGATCATTTCTAGCACATTTTTGATATATATATATATATATATATATATATATATATTGCTGTGATATACTCCTTTGAATGCGGGAACTGGGTCCTTTCAACAAAAAAAATCTAGTCCCACAGATTGGGCGTCATAAACGGCTGTGATCCTCTTTTCGCCTCGGCTGCTTACCTAATGTTATAAACCTCCTCATTCATAAAAAAAAACAACACATTCCTACCAAAAACATCAACGTTAACTCTATTTACATCAATATTCAGAATACATTAAAATTTCAAAATTAAAACTCAGCATAAATTTCAGTTTTAAAAGAATTTCAAGATTAATTTTATTATCATTTTAATGTGCATCCAAAATTAAAGTCCTTGTTGGATGCCTACTAATTAATATAACAATATAAGCAGACCGGAGTCTGAGTATAAAGGGAGCATCTACCACCCTTTACGTTAATTAACCAGGTTCGTCTAATTGAGCTCAAAGACATACCCAAATTTTCATCATATTACCGAACATCAAAACTAAATACCCTTTCTACTTCAACAAGCAAATTTCATCTTAAAATTAAAATTTTATGGTTAGTACAATTTCACTAATGTCCATTTAAAGTAAATCAATTATAAAGTTGTTCAACACACACAAAATGTCAAACAAAATAGTATAATTTACCTGAAGGTTACTGTCCTCGTAGCTTCAAAGTACATCGTCCCTTTAGTTAAATCACACCATTCCAACAGGATTATATTTACGGCTTCTAATTCTCAACGCTTTTAAAATTTTCTCCATCACCATTTATTTAAAGTTGTTTCTGGGCTTTTCCGGAACTCATCTGTGTATATCTGACCCTTGTTTCGTGGATCCAGACACGTATTTGAACCATTTAATTATTAACACCCCCGAAAAATAACAAAGAAATTCATACTTCTTTCACCAAGATACGCCAAAACTGCCTACTTTTGTGTATACATTTGTCGTTGTAAATTTTGCTAATTGGTACAGTGAAACTAAATTTTATTACCTTGTATCTAAGTGCACTGAAGTACATTCATGTTAGCACGTAAATAACCAACTATTTTGAATCACTAAAATATACGAGCAAAATTTTAAATTATTTTATCAAACTAAAATGCACTGTTTAACATCTTCAATCAAGTCGCGGATGTAAGAGCTTTTAACGCATCGAATAGTCAAAAGTCTAAGAGAGCTTGTTTATATTCATCTCGGTATATATAGCAAAAAGCCGGCACGTCGCTTTTGTCCTCAAAACGGGTAATTCTCAAGAATTCCTCATTCTATGTTCCCAGTCTGTCGCTCGCGCGTCGGTTTTTACGAATTTAGTACTCACCCCAGTTAAATTTCAGAAATTTCAACACGGCACGCAACGTCTGGAAATAACCGATTAAATTTTATACAGAACTGTTATTTTACCTCTCAAGTTTGCCTTTTACTTTTAACCAATCGCAACCCCATGACGTTGCGCTACTCACGCCTTTTACTATATGTGTCTCGGTCTTGCGCATATTATCTGTCTCTATCTAACCTGTTCTTATTGATGCAAAGTGATATTCTGTATTATCGATTATTTTAGTCCACATGGAGTGTGAAATAACCCACCTTTAGCATTTCTCGTAACTATTATGCGACGTTTTCCCAAGATTCTCTGAAACTATTCGTTATCTGCAAACTTTTCGCCGTATGTGACATTTAAACTACGCAGGTGTTCAACATAATATTAATTTTCAGAGCTTTATTTTCTGGTATTATAATCTTGGGTTTTTACAAGTTTCTATAGATATTATCTGTTACTAACGGTTCAATTAACTTCAATTAAAATTAATACCCTTTACATTTTAGTGCATCCTAATTAAATATTCAATTATTATCTGTACGTTTCGTTTAATACTCGTTGCCCAAACTTGAATCAATTAATAAAAATCTTGCACGTAATTTCCATTTGATTCTTTACTTTGGAATAATTAAATTACACGTTGAGCATTTTAAAACTGCTTATTTTTATATAAAGCGTCTTGTAAATAATTTTAATCTCTTATTTTTAATAAAACGAATGAATTTTTATTCTCCACGGGTTTTTAATAAAGCGTATTATCTAATAAACTTTCTTATACACGGTGATTAAAATTATTTGATGTAATCCATTAATTTTCTACCCTGGTCTAAATATGAGTAATATATATATATATATATATATATATATATATATATATATATACAGGGTGCCCACAATCTATCTCCGTATATGGGTAACTTTTTTATTATAGAAGATACAATATTGGTTAAATTAGCAAAGTTGAAGAGAAATTTACGAGTAGTATGATGCTTTTTTGAAAACTCACCTAGATGCTCAACTTTTTTAGATATTTGAAAAAAACTGAAATTTGCCATTTTCTTCAAACGCTAATAACTTTTTAACGGTTTAACCTATGGAGAAAATAAAACTGCTTGTAAGGTAGCTTTTACGTAGAATTCAATAGCGTATATGACAATTTTAATTGGAAAAGGGTTTTCAAGCTACAAACATAACCTCACTTTTTTAAATGGAAACCATAGTTCAATATAACCCAAATGGAAAGGTTTTCTTTTCTGATTACCCTGATGTAAGGGTTGATGTACTTATTTTCAGTAGTTTCTTCATAATAAAGAAAAACGATTTATTTATTTGCGGACATCAAGGAGTCCATGGATACATATTACAAACAAACAAAATGTGTAAAATCAATAATGGAAACACAAGTTTATTGTAACTAAATTTATTATAAACTAAGAAAAATAAAATACTTAAAAATAAACTATCCATACAATACAAATAACTTAATCAAAGGAAACAAAATTAATTAATGCGAATATGCCCACTCCTACATTAACATATGCTCAAAATGACCTCCATTAGCTTGCAAACACATTTCGCACCTTTTAATTAGGTTTTGGTGCACCTTATTTAACGTTTGTGGTTTTATACTTGTAATAGCTGCTGTAATACTATCTTTGAGTTGCTCAATGTTATTGGATTTTTAGCATACACTACATCCTTTACAGTACCCCAAAGAAAAAATCCAGTGGCGATAGTTCTGGTGACTTTGCCGGCCATGGAACAGGACCTGCATTGCCAATCCAATTTGGAAAACTATTATCAAGATATTCAGAAACGGCTTGAGCATTGTGAGCAGGTGCACCGTCATGCTGAAAATATTTTAAGTTTTGCAGTAAATAAAGTGGCAAATTATCGAGCATTTCTTGCAATTCGTTTTGTAGAAAATTCAAATAGTGTACACCATTTAAATTATAATTATAGAAGAAAGGCCCAAGTATTTTATTACCAAAATGGCACACCACACATTTATCGAAAATTGATGTTGATCCCGCCGTTCTTCTGTTAAATGGGGATTTTCCTGACTCCAGTAGACTGAATTTTTTCTGTTAAACATGTTAGTAAATTTTGCTTCGTCGGTAAATATAATAGTGTGACTAAAACCAGGATTATTATTTGTTTCATTAAGAAACCACCTACAAAACTGTTGTCTTCTCTCACAATCCCCATGATACAGTGTATTGCTAACATGGGTTTTGTATGGTTTGTAGCGGTTTTGTTTTAAAATTAGGCGAGCTTTTTCTGTAGAAGTAGCACACTCAATTGCAGTTTCTCGGGTGGACGCTGTTGGCTTAAAATTTATGTAGGCTAACACACGTTCTTCATCATCAGTTTTGAATTTTCTTTTATCAGTACTGGGTTTTGTAAAAGCACCAAACCTTTTTTAATTGTTTTCTAATTTAGAAAACAATCGTTTATCTGGCTGCCTTCTTTCCAAATATCTTTCATAATACATATCACCAGCAGCATCACAATTTCTGTTACAGGCATAGTAACAAAAGAGCATGTCATTGTTTTCGTCGTTTGTATACATTCTCTATTATAATCAAATAAATTTAAAAGTCTTCTACACAAAATTTGCAACCCAGAGCAAATAAACACTTTAACTAATAATATCTGACAAATGCCAGTTGTTTTTGTTTATTTAAAATATGTATCCATGGACTCCTTGATGCCCCAAATAAATAAATCGTTTTTCTTTATTATGAAGAAACTACTGAAAATAAGTATATCAACCCTTACATCAGGGTAATCAGAAAAGAAAAACCTTTCCATTTGGGTTATATTGAACTATGGTTTCCATTTAAAAAGTGAGGTTATGTTTGTAGCTTGAAACCCATTTCCAATTAAAATTGTCATATACGCTATTGAATTCTACGTAAAAGTTACCTTACAAGCAGTTTTATTTTCTCTATAGGTTAAACCGTTAAAAAGTTATTAGCGTTTGAAGAAAATGGCAAATTTCAGTTTTTTTCAAATATCTAAAAAAGTTGAGCATCTAGGTGGGTTTTCAAAAAAGCATCATACTACTCGTAAATTTCTCTTCAACTTTGCTAATTTAACCAACATTGTATCTTCTATAATAAAAAAGTTACCCATATACGGAGATAGATTGTGGGCACCCTGTATATATATATCGACAGTTCTAATAACTGCAATCACTTTTAACCGGAGTTCCAGTGGCTAACCATTTTTAAATAATTTTTTAATTATTGGTCTGACACGACACTCGGATAAAAAGTATCGTGCTGATCATTTCTAGCGTATTTTTCGATATTTATCGACAGTTCTAGCAACTACGATCACTTTTAGCCTGAGTTCCAGTGGCTAACCATTTTTAAACAATTTTTTAATTTTCGGTCTAGCACGACACTCGAAAAAAAGTGTCGTGCTGATCATTTCTATCACATTTTTCATTCTGCATGAATTCTAACAACTACGATCACTTTTAGGCCGAGTTCAGCAGGCTAACCATTTTTAAATAATTTATTAGTTTTCGGTCTAACACGACACTCGGAAAAAAATGTTATGCTGATCATTTCTAGCGCATGTTTTGATATATATCGACAGTTCTAACAACTGGGATCACTTTTAACTGGAGTTCCAGTGGCTATCCATTTTTAAATAATTTTTTAATTTTTGGTCTAGCATGACACTCGGAAAAGAAGTGTCGTGCTGATCAATTCTAACGTATTTTTATATATATTGACAGTTCTAACAACTACGATCACTTTTAGCCTGAGTTCCAGTGACTAACCATTTTTTTAAATAATTTTTAATTATTGGTCTGACACGACACTCGGATAAAAAGTATCGTGCTGATCATTTCTAGCGTATTTTTCGATATTTATCGACAGTTCTAATAACTACGATCACTTTTAGCCTGAGTTTTAATTTTTGGTCTAACACGACACTCGAAAAAAAGTGTCGTGCTGATCATTTCTATCACATTTTTCATTCTGTATGAATTCTAACAACTACTATTACTTTTAGGCTGAGTTCCACAGGCTAACCATTTTTTAAAAATTTTTTAATTTTCGGTCTAACACGACACTCAGAAAAAAATGTTATGCTGATCATTTCTAGCGCATTTTTCGATATATATCGACAGTTCTAACAACTGCGATCACTTTTAGTTGGAGTGCCAGTGACTAACCATTTTTAAATAATTTTTAATTTTGGTCTAGCACGACATTCGGAAAAAAAGTGTCGTGCTGATCATTTCTAGCGTATTTTTCGATATATATCGACAGTTCTAATAACTGCGATCACTTTTAGCCTGAGTTCAAGTGGCTAACCATTTTTAAATAATTTTTTAATTTTCAGTCTAGCACGACACTCGGGAAAAAAGTGTCGTGCTGATCATTTCTAGCGCATTTTTCGATATATATATAAATGCTGTGAATCCTCTCTATTATTCGGGAACTAAGGTTTTCGAATCGAGCCCCAGCGTTGGGCCGTCATAAATGCTGTGTAACGTACAAAAAGCCTCGCCAGTTTCCTGGAATAAAATCACAAAAAATTTTATTTTGAACTCGAGCCTCACTTTTGGGCGCTACGATTTGCTGTGATTCTCTTCTGATAATCGCCTCTGTCCTCTTTCCGCCTCGGCTGCTCCCCTAGATAACTTTCATCCTCATTCATAAAAAAAAATAAACACCTTCCTACCACAAACACCAACGTTAACTCTATTTACATTAATATTTACAATACATTAAAATTTCAAAATTAAAATTCAGCATAAATTTCAGTATCAGAAAATTTCAAGATTAAATTTGTTATCATTTTTTTTTTAATTAATGTGCACCCAGAATTAAAGTCCTTGTAGGATGCCTACTAATTAATTTAACAATATTGGCAGACCTGAGTCTGAGTACAAAGGGAGCATCTCCCACCCCTTTACGTTAATTAACCAGGTTCGTCTAATTGAGCTCAAAGACAGACCCAAATTTTCATCATAATCAAGAACATAAATACTAAATACTCCTTTCTACTTAAACAAGAAAATTTCACCTTAAAATTAAAAATTTGTTGTTTGTACAATTTCACTACTGTCCATTTTAAGTAAACAAATTATAACGTTATTCAACACACACCAAAACATCAAAAATCGAACAACACAGCATAAGTTACCTGAAGGTTAATGCACTCGTGGCTCCAATGTACATCGTCCTTTGTTAATCACACCATTCCAACTGGGTTATGTTTAGGTCCTCGGATTACTGGTCGCTTTTAAAAATTTTCTACACCACCATTCATCTAAAGTTGTTTCAGGGCTTTTGCGGAACTCATCTGTGTATATCTGAATTTTGTTTTGTGGATCCAGGCACGTTTACGAATCATTTAATTATTAACACCCCCGAAAATAGCAAAGAAATTCATACTTCTTTCACGCTATACCCAAAACTGCCTACTTTTGTTTATTCATTTCTCGTTACAAATTTGGATACTTGGTACAGTAATACTCGCAAATATAACTAAACTTTATTGCCTTGTATCTTCTTTTCTAAGTGCACTAAATAACTTTCATCGTAGCACATAAATAGCAAACTGTTTTAAAGTATTCAATAATCACCAAAATATAAGAGCAATCTGTTTAAAGTATTGAATCAAAATCTAAAATCTACGAGCACTTTTTAAAGCATCGAATAATCAAAATCTAAGAGAGCGAAACTCATATTATCACCGGTTTATATAAGAGCCCGCCCGTACGTCGGTTTTGTCCCGCAAACGGACAATTCTTAGAATTTCGCATTCTACATTCCCTTTTCGATAGTCGAGCACGCGATTCTATAAACTTTGCACACGCGCCAGTTGAAAATCTGAGAAATTTTCCACACGGCACGCAACCACGTCCGAGAATAACTAATTAATTTTGTATCGAAATCGTTACGTTTACATCTCTCATATCTGCATCTGATTACAACCAATCGTTTCCTCGTGACGTTGCTCAAATAACGCCCTTTAATTATTAGTGTCTCTGCTTGACGCATTTTCTCTTTCCTTTTCTACCTTGGTCTTAGTGGTGCAAATCGATACTCTTTATTATCGGCTGTGTACAATCCACGTGGACTGTTAAATAACCCACTTTGTTAGCATTTCCCGTGAATATTAAGCGACGGTTTCTCCAACATTCTCTGTAACCATTTGTTATCTACAAAACTTAAGCAGAACGTGACTTTTAAAAATACGCAGGTGTTCAAACGTAATACTTCTAAATAACACTTCTACGATTTGAATACTATTGGGTTTTTACACGCTTTTATGCATATTATATGTTACTAACGGTTCAATTAACTCCAATTAAAACAATAATGAATGGCGTTGACTTTTACCCTTTAATTTTTAGTGAATCCTAATTAAATGTTAATTATTATTTGTACATTTTGTTTAATACCGGTTACTTAAAAATTGAGTTAATTAATATAAATTTTGCACGTAATTTCTATTTGATTCTTTACTTGGAATAATTAAACTACATTAAAATTGAGCATTTTAATTCTGCTTCTTTTTATATAAAGCGTCTAGCAAATAATTTAACTCCCTTATTTTTAATGAAACGAATGAATTTTTATGCTTCGCGGTTTTAATAACGCGTACCTTTTCCCAAAGCTTCCTTCTACACGGTGATTAAAATTATTTGATGTGATTATTTAATTTTCTACCCTGGTCTAAATTGGAGTAATATATATATATATATATATATATATATATATATATGTATATATTGCTGTGTTATCTCGCCCCACGGCTTGGGCGTACATAAAAATGCTGTATTAACCCTTATGTTGCTCAATCACTTGTGAAAATGCTAATTTATAATTTTCTTTTGCCTCGACTAGCTGATTCAATTAAATAAAACAATTCCACAATACACAGTATAATGATTAAATATTTACAACTTTTTCCTTTTTTAAATATCTTTTCTATTTTTGAATTATTTACATCTATTAGATTTTTAGAAAATGAAGCCAGCAAAACGAGCTTTTATTACATTTAGAGACCTGTTGAAACGTTTCAAAAATGTTAATAGCTTTTCATAAAATTTATCCAGAAACCCCAATTTGTCGGCTCTTACACTTTAAATTATTATTGAGATAAAGCAGTTTTAAAAATAAATCATATCAAAAATATCTGACCTGAAGTGGTTTAGGCATTCCTAAGAATTGAAGTCGATATACAACCAAAATTTAGTATCCAAATCGTTATTCCAATGAAAGTTTTTCATTTCCGTAATAGAATATTTACCATTTTCAGAGGTTCTTAAATTGTTTGAACAGACAGCATTTCCAGAGTTTCGTATCCAAAATTGTATTTAAGATCGTAATGGATCGTTATTAAAAGTTTTGTAGTTATTCAGAATGTAATTTAGAACGTAGTTCTTCAGAAGGTATTTAAATTAGAAGGTATTTCATCAGATGGTAATTATTCAGAACGTATTTAACCAGAGGGTGTTTAATCAGATGGTAATTATTCAGAACGTATTTAACCAGAGCCTTGTTTTATTTATTATTAGAAATGATATAATTTCACTAAATCTTATTTACTTACGTATTTTTAGAAGTACGGCTCTCTTTGCACAATTATACACTCTTTAAAATAATTTTCACTTAACTTTTCACGTAAATTTTTATCACATTTAAGTATAATGACTGCCCAGGTTCAAAGTATACTAACTCAATATTCCATTGTTAAGATATTTATAGGATCGGCCCCCTTTAATTTCTGACTCGTTGACTCCACGTGCTGGACGAGACCAAGTGTATTATCACTTGTTATTTTGGGAATTTTACCAGTTGTATGTATTTTAATTGCATGAAGGGATGCTCTTGGTCACGTAAATTCTTATTATACCTATGCATTTACTTCAGAAATCCCAGGAATCTTCATTCAATCGATCACGTAATGTTATTGTTGTTGCCTTATTCTAATCTGAATCGAATAAATTTGGTGTTTGTTTATTTACTAATAAATTGGATTTTTGAGCAAATGTGATACTTTTAAATCACGTACGCTTTTCAAATAATGCATAATTTCTAAGTGCGTTTAAGATGATATATCCACGCATTTTTTTGAATATTTGTCTAGCCAATTCATGCAGGTTTTTCACTGATTTAAATTCAATGCGTTTGGTTACCTTTTCAAATTCTCATCTTTGCTCAAAGCTACTCTTGCATATCTGTTTTAATCGTTTGTGCTGCTATATACAGTGTGCTCTCAACTAATAATATTTATAATGACCTATTTACTCTTCTAATATCTGTAATTCCGTGCTTCTGTTACTTGGGAGTTTCCCTTGCTTATTCTACGACCTCTATGACTTAACCTATTCCTAAATTAACCTTCAATTACAGCAATATATATATATATATATATATATATATCGATAGTTTTACATGAGTTTTAACAACTACGATCACTTTTAGCCTGAGTTTCAGGAGTTAACCATTTTTAAGTAATTTTTTAATTTACGGTCTAGCACGACACTCGGAAAAAAAGTGTTGTGCTGATCATTCCGAGCGCATTTTTCGATATATATCGACAGTTCTACATGAGTTCTAACAACTATGATCACTTTTAGGCTGAGTTCCAGTGGTTAACCATTTTTAAATGATTTTTTAATTTTCGGTCTAGAACGACACTCGGAAAAAAGTGTCGTGCTGATCATTTCTAGCGTATTTTTCGATATATATCGACCGTTCTACGTGAGTTCTAACAACTACGATCACTGTTAGCCTGAGTTCCAGTGGCTATCCATTTTTAAATAATTTTTTAATTTTTGGTCTTGCACGACACTCAGAAAAAAGTGTTGTGCTGATCATTTCTAGCGCATTTATCGATATATCGACAATTCTACATGAGTTCTAACAACTGCGATCACTTTTAGCCTGAGTTCCAGTGGCTAAATTAAAAAATTATTTAAAAATGGTTAGCCACTGGAACTCAGGCTAAACGTGATTGTAGTTGTTAGAACTCATGTAGAACTGTCGATATATATCGAAAAATGCGCTAGAAATGATCAGCACGACACCTTTTTTCCGAGTGTGTCGTGCTAGACCGAAAATTAAAAAATTATTTAAAAATGGTTAGCCACTGAAACTTTGGCTAAAAGTGATTGTAGTTGTTAGAAGTCATGTAGAACTGTCAATATATATAGAAAAAGGCGCTAGAAATGATCAGCATGACACTTTTTCGTCGAGTGCCGTGCTGGGTACAATATTGTTGTTTATGCAAATAACCTAATTATTACAATTTTTTATTTTATTACATTTATTACTCGATTAGAACTAACGTGAACTCTTGCTAAAAGTTGTTATATTTATTGGTTTCTTATAGATTAGAGGAGGAAGTGTCGTGCTAGATTTGCGAAGTTAACACGACAATTTTTCATTTGCTATTTTTTGGTATTAAAAATGCGGAACTCTTTGTATTTTCTATCTGAAACTCTAGAACTATGAAAAATGCTACTAGAACTATCATTGTTTTTTTTTAAATTTAAAGAATGTCGTGCCAAATTCACAGGGGTAAGACACACATGAGTTCATTGATTATTTTAAATGTTCAAATAATCCTCCATTTTGTTGAACACGCAACTGACTCCTTCTATAAACAGCTTAACAAGACCGTCTTACCATGGATGGAGTTATTTCATTTACAGCGTCTTTGACTGTTTGTTGTAATTGAGCTACATTTTTGTCCGTTCTTGATCACACACGATTTTTTAAATGGTCCCATATAAAGAAATCAAGAGGAGTCGAGTTCTGTGATCTCGACGGGCATTTGATTGGTTCCCGATTTCCAATCCAGTTTTCCTTATACTCAAATTTTAAAAAATCAAGTTGGTGAAGGTAGTAGCTATTATCTACCGGCCGCCGCATGTGTATACGTCTACCAATCCCTACCACTACAGAGCCACGCCTACAGAACTGAACAGGCATTTCTATTGTTCAATTATGTTTCTTACATTAACCCAATTATTTTTACGCAATTCAATCCCAAGGATGATTGAAAATATATAATTTTAACATTCCTATATTATTCTTACGTCTATATTTTAAGCAGTCGTTCTTCTACATTAAAATACATATGAACTTTCTTAGCTTGTATAAAACTGTGCTTTTGACTAGGCGACTACGGTGTACTAAAATAACACATACCTTTAATAGAAACGTGTTCGCCCCGGTTTGCTAATTTTTACGAACTTGCATAAAGACACCTTTAGAAAATTTAAAAATATGTTTTCATAGCTTTCGTAAGACCTGCGCTCTTGAAAATTGTTATGCGGTTAGACTAGGGATACTAGAATAAAACCTAACTTTTACAGAACGTGTTCGCCCGGTTCGCAAATTTTTCCGTACACGCAAAGGCACACCTTAAGAAAATTAAAAAAAAAAATTTCCTAGCGTCCGTAACACCTGCGCTCTTGAAACACAGCATATATCTGTTATAGAAACATATTCGCCCCGGTTTGCTAATTTTTTCATAGCTTCTGTAATACCAGCGCTCTTAAAACTTGTTATGCTGTTAGGGCAGGTATACTAAAACAACACCTAACTTTTACAGAAACGTGTTCGCCCCGGTACGCAAATCTTTACGTACACGCACAAGGACACCTTAAGAAAATTGAAAAATATTTTTTTTAGCTTCTATAAGACCTGCGCTCTTGAAACTTTTTACGCAACTAGGGTAGGTGTACTAAAATAACACATACCTTTTGCAGAAACGCGTTCGTCCCGGTTCACAAATTTTTCCATACACGCATAAGGACACCTTAAAAAAAAACTAAAAAATATTTTTTCTTAGCTTCTGTAAGACCTGCGCTTATGAAGTTTGTTAGGCAGCTAGGGTAGGTGTACAGAACAACGCATACCTTTTGTAGACATACCTTTTGCAGAAACGTGTTCGCCCCTTTTCACAAATGTTTCCCAACTTGCATAAGGAAACGCCTGACGGTTAGTTTTCGTTTGTATTATTTTTTTCGAAAAACCGAAGTGTGCGTTGAAAGTGCATTCGTCGATGAGATGCGAAGACAAATATGCCTCAGATGTAATAATAAAGTGACAATTAATTATAGTGCACAGGCTTCGTGTTAATGGAAGGATTTTGTCATATAGTCCACTTAACATATCCAGCTCGTCGACTTATGGATTGGTGGTAAGTGTAGTAAATATTTCGGCAATTATTTTTTAATTATATCAATTACGCACTCCATCTTGAAGAATAACACATACCTTTTGCAGAAACACGTTCGCTCCGGTTCACAAATTTTTCCGAATTTACGTAAGGGCACCTTAAGAAAATTAAAAAAACGTTTTTCTAGCTTCGGTAAGACCTGCGCTCTTGAAACATGTTTGGTAGCTAAGTTAGTTGTACTAAAACAGCACATACCTTTAATAGAAACGTGTTCGCCCCTGTTCGCTAATTTTTTCGAACTTGTATAGGGACACCCTAAAAAAATTTAAAAATATTTTTTCATAACTTCTGTAAGACGTGCGCTCTTGAAACTTGTTATGCAGTTAGGGTAGGTATACCAAAAAAACAATTAATTTTTACAGAAACGTATTCGCACAGGTTCGCAGATTTTTTCGTACGCGCATAAGGACGCCTTAAGAAAACTAAAAAATATTTTTTCTTAGCTTGTGTAAGACCTGCGCTCTTGAAGTTTGTTATGCAGCTAGGCTAGGTGTACAGAGCAACGCATACCTTTTATAAACATACCTTTTGCAGTAAACGTGTTCGTTCCTGTTCACAAATGTTTCCCAACTTGCATAAGGAAACCTTAAGAAAATTTTTAAAAAATTTTCTTTAGCTTCTGTAAATCCTGCGCTCCTGAACCTTGTTTGGCAGCTAGACTAGATGTAGTAAAACAACACATTATTCGCAGAAACGGGTTCGACCCTGTTCACAAATTTTTCCCAACTTGCAGAAGGATACCTTAAGAAAATTAAAAAAATTTGTTCTTAGCTTCTGTGAGACATTTGCTCTTGAAACTTCTTGGGCAACTAGGGTAGGTGTACCAAAACAACACATATGAATGTAGTCACTAATTTAATTATTCTTAGCTTGCGGTAGTACAGGGTTTAGGCGTCGCCGTGGATCAATGTAGTAAGCGTAAGACTACGGATCCCAAGGTCCTGGGTTCAAATCCCGACACGGCCGACTGCTTGAAAAATGGCAGGTGAGCATTTTTCACAAAAATTACGCCCTCGTTCCGATGAGAGGTTAAATAGAGGTCCCGTGTGTGAGTGTTGTCACGCACGTTAAAGATCCCTACCTTGCCTGGAACGGCAACGATCCGGCAAAATTCTAAATTTCCAGGCAACAAAAAACTCGCCTCCTGGCCAATGAAGTACCTTCAGGTGGAGCATTGAAAATGTAAATAAACGGTAGTACGGGTGAGCCAGTCAAACCTGCATTTTGAAATGACTGTAAAAATAAACGGATGGATATTTCAAAATTTTATTGTTACTATCTTAATGTACATTAAAAGCGTTTAAGAAACAACATTCACTATTTAAAAATAACGCCAGTCCTTCCCAATTGAGACATTCGTGTACGCGTTTTCTGAAACTGCCCATCACATCACTGAGCATACACTGAGGAATTCTCTCGACTTCCAACCGGATTCTACTCTTGATTTCCCCAAGTGTTGGAGGCCGTTGTTCAAAGACTTTACTCTTCAGGTACCCCCACAAGAAAAAACCGCACACTGTGAGGTCGGGTGATCGGGGAGGCCAAGAAATTGCTCCATTTCGGGATATCACCCGATTTGGAAAAACATTGTTGAGAACATTCATGCTCACACGGGCTGTATGACTTGTGGCACCGTCTTGCTGGAATAAGGTTTCATTGTTCCTTCCATGTTGACGAAGCTGAGGAATGAAGAACGAATGCAACATTTCCGAATAGCGTTGTGCATTCACAGTAACTGCTTGTCCCTGTCATTTTCAAAAAAATACGGGCCTATGATTCCCAATGAGGACATTGCGCACCAAACTGTTACCTTGATTGAATGAAGTGGTTTTTGATGGAGTTGTTGACGGTTTTCATCGCTCCAATATCGGAAATTTTGTTTATTCACAAAACCGGAGAGATGGAAATGCGCCTCATCGCTCAATCACAGGTTGTGAACAAGGTCCTCGTTTTCATCAAACATGTCCAACAACTTTTGATAAAAACGCCGTCGAGCTGCAAAATCGTTTTCATTCATAGCCTGAACAATCTGAATTTTGTATGGGTGATGGTGTAAATCTAACCTCAAGATTCTTCGGACGCTCGTGTTTGCCAAACCAAGCGCAGTACTTTGTCGACGCGCCGATCTACGAGGGCTTCTTTCCCCAGAAACTTTCATGCGATCAATATTCGCGGGAGTTCGCACTGATCTTGCACTGCCACCCCTTCTGCTTCTCGTTTCACCAATTGCTTCAAAGTTTGTCATCCACAATTTGATTGAATTAACAGACGGCACTGACTTATTTCGATTAATTTGTAAATTCGTCCGGAAACGACGCTGAGCGGCTACATAACTACCACTTTGGTAAAACACTTTCACATCGAATAAACGTTGTTGTTTGGACCACTGCTCCATGGCAACTGAAATACTTAGTTGTGGGGGACACAATGGTAACCTTGCTAACTCGCTCTGTCCACTTTCACGGCTCTCCCGCCCTTTTCAAAAATGCAGGTTTGACTGGCTCACTTTTTATATAAGTTAACCAATGCCGCTAGTATTTGTTCCGATTTTTTACATTATTTCCAGCTCAAAAAACGACACAATTGTGAATAAATGCCATTTTTCTTATGATGACGTTTGGTTGTTAACAATGTTTGCCTGAAATGATCTTCTGCTATAAACAATTCGACCTTAGTTTTGAAAGAAACGCTAGAAAGTTGAGTGCATTTTTTACTGCCACCCATTCTCGTCTTTAATGGGAACTAATATTAAGAAGTCTGTTTAACAAATAGTATTAAGGCGCAAATTTTTACCACAGAAAGGACTACGAACTAACACTTATAAATTAAACGTTACGCTCAGAATGGAACCACAAGTTAATTATAAGTTGAACAAATCTACGTTAGAGGATAAGATCAAATGTAAAATAATGTAAAAGTAATTATCAAGTTATTGACTACTGCAAATTACGCTTAGTCAGTGTTTAAAACGCGGCCACATATACGTTTAGGGATAAGAAAGTGATTCATAGGTATCGTATTACAAGCATATCTGTCTTGTGACATGAAAAAGGTATCGTAATACAATAGGTTTGATGACGCACATTCAACAAGAATAAATGATTATGATTATTGTATACAAGCGCAGGCCGTGTTAGTTTGTTTTAGTACATTTACTTTAGCTGCCTAACAAACTTTAAGAGCTACCTACTTGTCTAATGTAATGCAATAAACAACATCAACTTTAAAGAAAGGTTTATTTAAATATAAATCAAGCTAAGCGACTACACATCTTGAGAGCTTCTTACGTTCTCGCTACGTTCTACTGTCTCTGAACAACAAGTTACAGTAACCCCTTACTTACTCCCTCTACTACCCTTAGGTCCATCGACGCACGCAGAAGGCCTGTAATATTTTACACATCCTCCGGCGCGGCGGTTCAACTTAGCTTATCACTTCTTATTTCTAAAGGATACAATAATTGTATTGGGCGCCTAATTACGGTGCCATTCGCAATCTTAACGTAACAGGCACGCACTTTGCCATCACGGCCGTTTATAACGTCGTTCACCAACCCTAATTTCCACAATAACCGTCGCTTATCATTTCCATGTATTAATACGACATCCCCTTGCTTAATCGCACACTCACGCACATTCACGTTATGATGAGCTCCTCTTAATAATTGTAAATATTCTGCGCTCCATCTTTTCCAAAAGTAGTCGATAACGTTTGTTCTCTGCTTCCATAGCCTACGAATTTCATCTCCATTAATAACACGGTCAACAAAAGGAATAGTAGCCAAAGCGGGTCCCAATAAAAAATGCGAAGGGGTTAACGGCATTAAATCCATAGGTTCACTACCTAGGTATGTGAGCGGGCGGGCGTTTATTGTTGCTTCAACCTCGGTAATAAGTGTATTTAGTTGATCTAAATTTAGTAAAGAACGTCCTATCGTAGCCCTAAGGGCGTTCTTTATACTTTTTACAAGTCGCTCGTAAAATCCTCCGTGCCAAGCCGCTCGCTCTATTATAAATTTCCACTTAATTTGGTGACTGTTTACAAACTCGATCAATTCTGTATTCGCCATCACTTCGTTTAAAGTCGATATATCACGTGATATTCTTTTAAATGTTTTAGCGTTATCAGAGTAAATGACCTTAGGAATCCCTCTACGGGCAAAGAACCGTTTACATGCACTGATTGTAGACGCAACATCCATTTTCAAAACAATCTCTAGATGAAGTGCTCGTATAACCGCACAGGTAAATAAAAGCACATAACATGACTTTGAGTGATAACCCTCTTTAAAATACAACGGTCCGGCGAAGTCTAAACCTGTCACTTCAAAGGGCTTTGTTTGCTGTATTCGATCTCTAGGTAACGGCGCGAAGGAATGCGACCCTGATTTTCCACGAAGTCGTTTACATATAACGCATCTTGCTAAAACGGACTTTATTAATTGCCGTCCTCGTACAATCCAAAATCGTTTACGTACTTCATAAAGTGTCGCATTAACACCACTATGATGAAAAGTTTTATGAAACTTCATTATTAGTAGTTTACTTAAATGTGCATTTTTCGGTAGAATAACGGGATGCTTGAGGTAGAAATCTTCTCTTAAATTATGAAGACGTCCACCCAAACGCATCAATTCATGTTTATCTAAGAAAGGGCTTAAAGTTGAAATACTCGATTTCCGTTCAATGCCCTGACCCTTTAGTAAGCTGCTAATCTCCGAATAATAAATCTCCCGCTGAGCCTGCCTCAGCAAATATATCTCGGCCCTTTCAAATTCGTTTACGGTTAAGCTCTTCATTTCTTTGTTATTTCTGGTTCTTAAATTTCCTATAAATCGTAAAATATATGCCGTTATCCGCACTAAACGATCAAAATCACTGTATCTGGAGGAATCTATAAATTGATTGCTACCTTTTATAGTGTCGTTAATTAGTAAAGACATTTTCGATACTATATCTATCGTTGACGTAGCTGTCTCTATTGTATTATCTGGCCACGTTTGTTCACTTTCTAGCAACCACTTAGGACCGTGTAACCAAGTTTCGGAATTTATTAAAGTTCTTGCACTTATTCCGCGGGTTAATAAGTCCGCAGGGTTCTCGCGACCCGGACAATGTCTCCATGTTATATCTTTCGATAAGGTCTGAATTTCTTTAACACGGTTAGTCACATATGGTTTCCATTTTGACGCATCGCCTTTAATCCAATGTAACGCGATTAGAGAATCTGTCCAACACACTACCTTATCGATTTTAATTAACACATTAGTTTTTATAAATACCTGTAACCTAGCTGCTAATAACGCGGCAGTTAGTTCCAAGCGCGGCAAGGTTAGCATTTTATCGCTACAAGCCTTTAGGGGCGCAACGCGATTTTTTGCATACAGTAACTGCACATTAATTTTCCCGTTACGATCGTTTTGTCTTAGATATGCAGCCACCCGTATGCTCGTAAAGATGCGTCCGAAAAACATGTAACTGCGATTCGTTTGGATGGTTCGACAAACCTACGTAACGCGGTATAGAAAAATCCACTAATTTCATTAATTGTTGACTATATTCCTGCCATTCATTTTGCATATCTTGCGGTAACAAATCGTCCCAACCAATTTTTTCAACCCATATGTTCTGAAACAAAATTTTAAGCTTTATTACACATGGTGCAAGAAGCCCTATCGGATCATACACACGAGCAATTGTCTGTAACACGTGCCTTTTTTTTACCATCTTAACGGAATGTATGTACTCCGTCACACTACTCAAATCGACACTAATTCTATCGTTCTGATTGCACCAGTTAATTCCTAACACCTTTTGAATTTGTGCATTTTGCGATTCGACCTTGCTGTTTACTTCGAAATCGTTAATCGTCCATTTGCGTAAATTTATGGAGGCTCCTTGAAAAAGCTTACTTGAAAAGTCTTTTAAATGTTCTGCTACATTTCGATTGTTTACACTGACCACTAGATCGTCTACATAAAATCCCCTTTCTAAGATTTCAATAAATTCAGGGTTTTGTTTTCGATTATTGATTAAATGTGTTCGTATCACGGAATTGAAAAGAAACGGGCTACATGTAACTCCAAATGTTACTCTATTCATACGGTACGTTTCCAGTTCATTGTCGTTATTGTTACCATAAGAATCGATGTGCGTCTTTATCGTCAGAATGTAAATAAATTTGTAGAAATGCTTTCTCAATGTCAGCCGTAATTCCGATCTCGCCTACACGAAAATTAAGTAAAATCTTAATTAAATCTGGACTTAAATTAGGCCCCTTTTCTAATAAGTCATTCAACGATTTTTGTCCCGGGGCATGTGAAGACGCATCGAAAACCACTCGTAAACGCGTTGTTTGTTTATCTTCTCTAAAAACCGGCCTGTGTGGCATGTAGTAAACACGATCGCCATTTGTTTTTCAGCATCACCGCGGGAAATTAACTCGGCATAATTATTATCCAACATTCCTTTGATAGCTGCGTTATATTCACATATTTTGTTAATATTGGTCAATTTAAACTTTAACCTTTGAGCACGAATTCGGGCACTAATTAAATTATCATTTTCAATTACTGCATCCTCATTCTTCCACGGTAACGCTACTAAATATCGATCATCACATTTATGAACGTTATTTTTCAAAAATTATCGAAAAATTTCTTATCGTCGTCTGCTTCTTTGGTTATACCTATTGTTTCCAAACTCCACATACTTTCGATCTCAGCTTCTGTTTTTATAACTGTCGCATGTAACACTGTTTGCAGATTTACTCCTATGGTTGTAGCATCAACTGGTATGGGGCCATGCAAAGCATAACCAAATTTCGTGTCCACCGCTACTAAACCTTTGTTTAGACGAATATTGTTTCCTGTCACTACTGTCCAGTAATTGTCTGTCCCAATAAGGATACTAATTCCATCAACAATTAACGCTCGATCTATATTAAACGGGATATTGTCAGCAAGCTGCAAGTTTTGATACTCTATCACGCTTTCTTTAGGTACATGTAAATCATCCATGCAAATTTCTGGAACTTCCACAGCCTCAATCGTTAAAATTTCATCTGTATATTGTCCCTTCAAAGTAATTAAAACGTGGTTGTAAAGCTTAGAGGGAATCGATGCACTATCTCCAAACGCGGCAATACGAACCCTATGTTGTTCAACTACAGGTAAATTTAATACCCTTGATAGATTCTCCTTAATAAATGAAAGTTGACTACCGCCGTCCATAACTAATCTGATTAACTTCTTTGAATTTTCGCCAAAGGTATAAACACACGCCGTTTGTAATAGCACATTTTTGTTTACGTTTGTCATCAAACTGGACACCGACGGCGCCGAAGTGTTCATTGAACTATCGCCTTTGTTAATTTCATTGCAATACCTGTCTTCTCAGCGTTGTGTCTATCTTTACCTGGCTTAAAGCTTGGGTCGCACATTGTTGTAGCATGCCTGCCTCTGCATTCCTTACATCTTAAGAATCTATTTTTACAATACTTAGCACTATGGTTATTTCTCGTACAACGGTAACAATTTCCTGTTGCCTTTAGAATTTCTTTCTTTCTTGCCAAAGGTACATCTGAGTCACACATGTCGGTTTTATGGTCTTTCTTGCAGAAAGCACAACATTCAAGACGTTTGTTCGGCGTGACTAATAAACTAGCCGCAGTTTCTTTGTAAGGCGTTCTCTTTTCTGTTGGGAGCATCTTTTCTTTACAACCTGCATCCGGATTTAAAGCTTGTTCTAAGGACTCAATTTCGTTTTTAAGAAACTGCAATAAATCTTTTACCTGGCGATCTACATCTTCCTCTGACCTTGATGATGAACTTTCTAAATTATTCGCAATAATTTCTAGATGATTGGATGATTTCATTTTCATTTGTCGATAAAATCCTAAACGCAATTCCGTTGGCAACGACTTAATGAGAGTCGACTTTACGATTATGTTGTATTGAGAACTAGATACTTCTAATATTTCAAGAGCACGCATAGCTGAAGTAATTAGATTATAATTCTTCCTTAAAGTACTTACGTCATTTTTAGATTTTACAGGTTCGATTTTCATAATGCTATCAATATATTGTTCAATTAGCCGTTCCCCATTTCCAAATTGATCTTTTAATATATTTAAAACTTCTTCATAGAATGCTCCAGATGGAGGAAATCCCTCAATTGCTTCAGCGGCCCTTCCCGTGACATACATTCGCAGGTAGTTGAATCGATCTCCGTTCGTTAATTGTTGATTGTCGTGGATCATACTTCTAAATTGTTCCCAGAAAGGAAGCCAGCCCTTTGCAGTACCATCATACTTCGCTAACTGTACACGTTGAAGCTTCACTGACGTAAAGGACGGCCTACTTGTTTCGTTACTTACTGGTACCGTATTCGTTAAATTCGAGTCAACCTCTATCTGCGATTTTTCTGGACATTTTAATCTAAATTTCAACTTAGACATCGTAGTTACAGCTACCTCTTCATATTCATACCTTTTCATTAACTCGTCCTCTAGATTTTCTTTAAGCAGAGGTTCAATTTGCTTATCAATTTCTTTTAGATTATCACTCGCAAGCTTTAACTTTGACATAGCTGTATAAATGTCTTCAACACTGAAACTACTTTCTAGCATAGAATTTATATTATTAACCGTTTTAGTTAAGTGCGTTCTACAAATTGTCCGTTTTACTTGTTCCATCATGAAGCCTCGATAGTATAGCCGTCTGTTAAATATTCGCGTTCGCGTTCCGTTATTTCGAATATTTACGTTAAAGCTCGTTTATATTTATCACCAGATCGTTCCCGTGTTTCGGCACCAAAGTTTGATGTAATGCAATAAACAACATCAACTTTAAAGAAAGGTTTATTTAAATATAAATCAAGCTAAGCGACTACACATCTTGAGAGCTTCTTACGTTCTCGCTACGTTCTACTGTCTCTGAACAACAAGTTACAGTAACCCTTACTTACTCCCTCTACTACCCTTAGGTCCATCGACGCACGCAGAAGGCCTGTAATATTTTACACATCTAACAAGTTTCAACAGCGCAGGACTTACAGAAACTAAGCATTTTTTAAAGCTTTTCTTAAGGTGGTTTTATGCAAATTCTGTAAAAGGTATGTGTTGTTTTAGTTACCTACGCTACCCACCTAACAAGTTTCAAGAGCGCAGGTCTCGCAAAAGCTAAAAAAAAATTTTTTCAATTTTATTGAGTTGTTTTTATGCAAGATCGGAAAAATTTGTAAACCGGGCGAACACGTTCGTGCAAAAGGTAGTTTGTTTTATTACACCTACCCTAACTGCCCAGCAAGTATCACGAGCACAGATCTTACAGAAATTTTTTTAATTTTCTTTAGGTGTCCTTACGCAAGTTCGGAAATATTTGTGAACCGGGTCGAACCGATTATCTGGGAAATAGGGTATATAACTGTAAAACAATAGGTGTCCGAACTGCATCTAACAAGAAAGAACAGCGGATGTATTCAGAAACAAGAAACATAAAGACAAGAAGAAAATTGTTCAACGCATGTGTGTGGAGCACAGCACAGTACGTCTATGTAATAGGGGCACTAGGAAAAGCAGACAGAAAGAGATAGAAACCTTCTGGAGTGTTGTGCTTCAGATGTATAAAGATGATAGCATGGACAGACAAGATTAATAACATATAGGTTATCGAAATAGTAGAGGAAGAAAGATATCTATGGAAAACAAAAAAATTGGAGAAATAGAAGAGCAGGATACGTTCTAAGGCGTTTTTGGGGAATAGTATGGGATATATTACAAGCAGGGATATGAAAAAAGAAGTAGAGGTAGACCGAGATCAGACTTTTGCACACAGATAGTGATAGATGCAGATTGCAAATTTCAGGGAAATGTGTAAGGTAGTTCGAAATAAGAAACAAGGAGGTACGCGTCTAACCAATTCCAGGACTGAAGACCTAATGATGATGACGGATCGAACACGTTTCTGCAATAGGTATATTGTTGTTATAGTTCATCTACCCTAGTTGCCTAACAAGTTTCAAAAACGCAGATCTTACGGAAGCTAAGAATAACATTTTTCAATTTTCTTAAGGTGTCATTATGCAAATTGGGAAAAATTTGTGAACCGTGGAGGACACGTTTCTGCAAAAGGTATGTATTGTGTTGGTACAGCTACCCTAAGTGCCAAACAAGTTTCAAGAGTGCAGGTTTTACGGAAGCTAAGAAATTTTAAATTTTCTTAGTGTCATCATGTTAGTTGGGAAAAATTTGTGAACTAGGGCGAACACGTTTCTGCAAAAGGTATGTTGTTTTAGTACGCCTCCCTACCTGCCTAACAAGTTTCAAGAGTGCAGGTCTTACATTTTCTTAAGTTGTTTTTAAGCAAGTTCGGAAAAAATTTGTGAACCTGGGCGAACACTTTGTAAAAGGCATGTGTTGTTTTAGTACACCTACGCTAGCTGTCTAACAAGTTTCAAAAGCGCAGGTCTAACAGAAGCTAAGAAAACATTTTTTTTATTTTCCTACGGTGTCTTTATGCAAGTTCGGAAAATTTTGTGAACCGGTACGAACACGTTTCTGTAAAACGTATGTGTTGTTTTAGTACACCTACCATAGCTGGCTAACAAGTTTCAAGCACGCATATTTTACACAAGTTAAGAAAATTCATATGTATTTTAATTTAGAAGGATAAGTGCTTATAATATAGACGTAAGAATAATATAGGATCGTTAAAATTATTTAGCCTCAATTATCCTTAGATTTGAAATGGGTAAGAATAATTGGGTTAATATACGAAACATAATTGAACACTAGGAATGCATGTTCAGTTCAGTAGGCGTGGTTTTGTGGTGATTGGAATTGGTAAGCGTATCCGTATTTAGCGGCCGGCAGATAGTGGTCGCTACCTTCACAGACACAAAAAATCTATAATAATGCGAGCATTGTGTGGTGGACGCCATCATTCTGAAAGAACATTTTATGCAATGTAGCAAGTGGATGCTCCGTGTTAGTTTATTTGGCACGTTTCGCTGAAATTAATCTATAGATGTATCGCAGTTTAAATTTGCATGATAAAAAAACGTACCTATGATGTATTTTCCAAATACCAATCCTGACGTCGAAACCCTATTTGACTTGATATTTAACTTGACGGTTGAAATGTGGATTTTCATCTGACCAAGAAATTGTGTTTTTACAACTGAACACGTCACACACAATTTGTAAATCGACTTTCGTCCGACCTCAATTTTATAGTCAAAAGTGGGATTTTTGTTGTGGTTTCTGATTTACTATCGCAAAATTCCATCCTTCGAATGTGATCTTCATTATGGAATCCCTGAAATGTCGTTCATGATATGGACGGTATTTCAAACGCTTTAAAATAATTTCTGTCGCAGAATGAGCAACACCTCGCATTCTGAATTTGTCTGAGAGAAGTACGAGGATTTTCGACAACTAATTGTAAAACGTTGTTTTCGGTATCTTCTTTAATTCGCCAATTTCTCTTAAATAGGACAATACTTCCATAATTTATTAAATTATTCTGTAATTGCCGTAACATACATCCGTTTGGTTCGTGTCTTTCCGGATATTTATTTAAATGCAGTTCAGCAGCTTTAGCCATCATTCCTTCCCGAAAGAATAAAACATTCTTACATTTGATATTTATCACAGTTAGAAAAGAGATCCAAACTCAAGTGCATCTTCGAATTTCTAAGTAAATTACCTGTTTTTACACTACAATCTTGAAGTATAAGATAATGGACAAACTTTGACGTCTCTAATGCGCAGAGCAACTGTTTCTTTTTGTCATAATGAAAATTGAACCCCACTACGACCAAAACATAGTTTCGTGATTTTGAATGTTCTGATTCAATAAAGCGTCGCCTTGTTTTTAATGTTTTAATCTCAAACTGCACTCACTGTGTATAGACGAGATCATTAAATGAATTTACTAGAGTTTTAAGTATTATTTGAAAACTAGTGTCCACAGAAATGATTCAAGTGTTCACGGAAGTAACATATGTTTCAAAAACAGAACAATATGGTTTTTTAATTCAAAATCAAATTATTTAAAATTTGTAAATTATATTTTGATATTAAGTATCTTCTAGGAAGCTGTCAAGTTTAAATTCAAATCAACCTCAGCACAAACCTACTATGTCCACAGAAATGACCGATGAATCCATAGTAGTTCTGAACAATGCAAATGTTTTATAAAATATATTCAACATGTATAAAAAAAAGCTTTATTTCTTAACTACACAAATAACATAGAAACCACAAAAGTATATAAATACTAAATTAAAACTTGTTTTAAATCGTCATTATTTCATCCGCAATAAACGTGTATTGTTCCCTGCTGTTTAATGTTGATTGGATAAGCACTTCGATTATTTCTATTTCATCTGCATCATCATTGTCATCTTGTTGAAGAGAAATAAATTTTGTTCCAGATTTTTTTTTAAAAATTTTAATTGAAAATAATTGTCCTCAATAGATGAAACAGTGGCTATGTAGTTTTTTACTGTTCACTCTGGAAACTTTTGCAATTCCTGATCCATTCACTTTGGAACTAACAGATATTAATTCGTAGTTGCCATTTTCTAATTCTGAGCTAGAAGTATATATATTGCTGTGATAACGTCTGTGAGTAGGAACGTCGCTAAAAGAGTGCTGTGATACAGGTACAAAAATGGAAAATTTGAAATTAGTGACTTACCTATCTTTTTAACTTTTTTTTGCCTGGCAGCTCAACGGAGGTAATGGAGTTTACAAAATGAAATCAAACAGCAATATCAAAAAGCATCTATACATTCAAAAACAATTTTCTTTCATACAAAAGAATATAGAACATTTACAGCATAATTTTTAAACATAAAATTATTCCTAACAAGTAGTTAATTACTTAATTATTAAAATGTTTCTCACCTAATCTTGGTTAAAATTTACAGAACTCAAATCTCTTCTCTTGTGGATAATTTACCTGTTTTTTACTCCCACACTTGCAAGGTTGTTTGGCCAAAACTCCTTGACAGATAGTCTATTTAAAAGTCAAAGTGTTTCGAACTCTGACCATAAAACTTTCTAGTAATATCCTTACAAAAAAAATATGTGATTAAGACTTATTTTACCTTAAATTCAAATGACAAAGTACTCTAATCTCAATTACAAACAAAGCAATCTAAAATTAATACTTGCGAAATTCAAAGGCTCTTTTTGTAATTAACAGTAGTAAATACCTTATGCTTCATTTAAATTGACGTTAAAGGCTTAGTTTACCAGTTTTGTTTATTTAATTTTAAATCTCCATTTAGAATCTTAAGTTTCTAACTATTTGCTATTTTTAATTAATTAGCTTTAAAGTAGCATTTTGTTTAGAAAAATGCTCCTTCTCATTGTATATTACAAAACAAATGATTGCATTTAAGAACTTCTATGCTTGAAACTATTTAAACGTATTTATGTAACTCGGCACGTTTTGCTTCGAATAAAATCGTTGCATGTTACTTGGTTGACGCGAATTAATCAATGAATTGAATGCTCTCTAATAAAGCTCCCGCTTATATACAAATTATCTAATTACGTCATGGTTCTCCAGATTTTTCCGATTCAACTTAAGTCTTAGTCACATATGTGGTGTAATATTTCCCGGAATTCCACATTTTTAATTGTCTAATTAGTGTCAAACTGCACCGGCCGATTTGATTTATGTTCATAGTAAGGCGTTGTTTAACGCACAAAGTTACTGGTCGCGTTGCAATTTTCTTACAGTAACTCAGAAAGATAATAAATATTTCTTATCGATTTTACGGCATTTTTAATATTCGCGCGACTTCTTAGAATAAACGTTTGTTTGTTTAACTAATACGACATTTCTTAGTATTTGATGACGAATTTGTCTGTATTAATAAAGTACCAGTGAATTTTAGAATATAGTTTTAATTATTAACCTTTAAAATGAAGTTAAATATTTTAATACACATGGAAGTCAATTTATATGATTAATTAAAGCTTGTAAATACAAAAATTTGATATGGTTCTTACACTGAATAAAGCAAATGTTTTATGCACGGGAAGTGTATTTTTATAATAAATGAAAATGAATAGATTTATATCTTAGAAAATAATATACGAAGGAATTAAACGCATTTGCTTTTATATCTAGACACATGATTAAAAAGGGTTTGTTTGTATTTTGCAAATGCGGTAAGATTTGTATTCTTAACGATTGTAAAAAGAAAATATTTGCTTTCACGGTACCTAAAACGTATTTTATACACAAAATTATTTATTTTATGCACGGAAGGTGTATTTTTATAATAAGTGAATGGCTTTGTATTTATATCTTAGAGTGATTATTTACACGCATGGAATTGTTGTTCGATTTGCACTTTAACGGCTATGTATTTACAATGCGCTTATATTATACAGAGTGGAACAAGAATCTTCAGAAATTTTTTACTTTTTTGATTTCCTTTCTGATTAGGAGGGTTTTATTTGTAGAATTTGGATTTCCATGACCTCTCTTGACCTATTTATCACGTCAATATAAATATGTATATATATATATATATATTGCTGTGCAAGAATGAAGCACACATTGGGCGCCAATAAAAATAGTGTGGATTTAAGAGACCCGAAATTGGAACGCCAATAAAAGTGCTATGGATTGATGTGGTTCCGGCACTGGGAGCCAATAAAGGTGCTCGGGATTGATGAGGCCCGACGTTGTGCTCCAATAAAGGTGATGTGGATTGATTCTAAACGAGCCTGAATAAATGATGCTTATGACGAATGTTTCAAATTGAGCGTTGTCTAACTATTTTTGCTAGCGTTCTGATTAATAAGAGCATCAGATTTATAATAATACGAAATATCCTTTTACAAACAATTAATACATCTACAACAGCTTTGTTTTACGAACAATATCTTAAATATAACATCGATGACAAAACATAACTTCCTCTCAACACAAATCTAATAAAAATAGTCCAAAATCTTTCTTTAGAACTCTGATGATTACTCACTTAATCTACACAAAAATCTTTATCTCGTAGGTATAATTCATAAACAACTCCATAATTAAATCTTCCTTAACATGTACAAAATTTATCCAAGTATGTCGTATAGTTTAACATCTCATCTTTTAAACCGTTTAAACTTATCTGATATCAATTAGGTTCGACAGCCTGTAAAGTAGGCCTGCCAACCCTTTTAATTCAATGGTTGACTTTTACACACAACTCTCACTCAAAGACTTGCACACAAAAAATCTCATGTCCCTGACCTGTATTATTCATCATCCCGCCAGTAATAGTTCAAAAATTTTCTTTCCAATTCTTGGAATGTCTCCATCGCCGCTTCCACCCGACTAAACCAAATTTCTCTAAGTTGTTTAAAATATTTTAGGATTAATTTTCCCATCGCCATAAAATGTAGAGAATTGTTCCAACGGATTGACATTACTACTACACTTTACACCATCTAGATGAGATTGTCCTGCTACTTATAAAAAAAAGGACTGGAAAGTAGGTTTACTAACAAATCGCAACACTCGGGCCGAAAACAGATATTCTCCCGCACAGCTATGTATGAACAGAAGATTGCGGGAGACTTTATCGGCATTGCCAATAGCCTTTAAAGCTAAAATACCAGAAACTAAATCTATGCAGTTTTGTGAAGATATACGTCGAAGCCGTATTGCGCAAAATTACAATCAAGCTAGAGGAGTTCTTCCTAACACTAATTTGAGTAACGGACAGCGTGTTTAGTTGACCGACTGCAACAGAGTGGATAACTATATTACGCCATGCTCAGGAACTTCGATCGTATATCGTGAAAGTTGGAAGTAATGAATTGGGGCGAAATAGGTTATCAATGTTATGTCTTCCTCCTTCTAAACCTGATGATCCAGTTTGTGAGACTAAGGAAATCGTGAGGTAGCTTTCGAGAAAGAAACTGCTCCTTAAATGTGATTTTCCAATGCTCCACCCGAAGGTACTACATTGTCCAAGAAGCGAGTTTTTTTACCTAAAAAATTTTGAATTTTGCCGAACCCTTGCCTGTTCCAAGCTAGGGAGGGATCTTTAACGTGCGTGACAACACTCACACACGGGACCTCCATTTTTACCTCTTATCCGAACGAGGGTGTATTTTTGTTAAAAATGCTCGCTTAACATTTTTCAAGCGGACCGTGTCGGGATTCGAACCCGGGACCTTGGGCGTAAAAGAAACTACTCCACAGAAAGATCCTGAAATTGCATCTAATTCAACTAGTACAGATTCGGGCGCTGTAAGTTTTGTGAAAACGCGGTATGGACGAATGATGCATAAACCCCAAAGACTGGATCTGTGATTCTTTCCTGTGCCTAATCTAAGAAAAAAAAAGGAAAGATGCAATATAGGTATATTGTAGTTGGCTGGTTGTTCGTTGTCAAGTGGATGTTTGGTATTTTGTAAAGGTGGTCGTTGAATAAAAACTAAAAGAATACAACAATATACTTCAAAGTATTTGATTTGTTCTAGGTTTTGTTTAAAATTACATATTTTTCTGCTCCGTTCAGTACGTGATATTAATAAATAAATTTCGTTATAACCTAACAATTATTAGCCATTGCTTTTTTAAACGAAAACGTCGACATGTAATTACAAAATTTAAATATTTATGGATGTATGAAGCGAACAAAATGTGGGCGGTGTAATTGTTATGAGGGTTTTACTAATTATGAGGTTGAGTTCGTAATCGGTTTGGTGGCTTGCACCTGTAACGGGAAATACTCAGCATTGAATTTATTATGAAAATTTTGGAACAAATGACTACTAATGCTAAATATGGATTTCAAACTAGATACACGAATTGGGGGGCATTAAAAACGATTTACAAAAGATGTTCACTCGCGCTTTCAACATTTAATATAAGGGAGATTAAAAACTTCTATTAATATGTACCTTAAACCCAGTTTCGGGGAGAAATTCTTGTATTTTTCTTCTTGTAAGTTATCCTACTTTTTGTTTAACCTTATCTAGCGTTCTGTCTTCTGCACGTTCCAGCCTTAATTTAGTGTTCAGATATTCCGGTCAATTTGATGTCTGTTTTTGCACTATGATTAATCACTGAATTAATTAATCCTCCTTTATATATTTCGCATTCCATAACAATATTCAAGTCGTATTTCAGCGTTGCAGTGAGTTAAAGAGAAAGTAGCTACGCATTACACTTCATATAAGAAAACAAGTTTATTCAGACATAGCAGGTACGTCATGCAAAGCCCTTATTTCAGGCAAACTGGAAGGATGCGTCAAAAGTCAAACGATAGAATGCTACTTATTTCTGTCCTTTTTGTTGACGTCAAGATCTTAGAATATAATCCTAATGCGCGCTGTGACGAAGTCTTGAATGAACATAAGAATGATTTACAATTCACGTGCTTAAAATATATTACAGTATTATAAAGATGGTGCAGACCAGGGGTCAGCAACCTTTTAGTTGTGGTGTGCCAAATTAATCTACTCATGTAATTCGGGATGTCGTCTTAATTCTGTTACCAAGACATAAATTTTTTGACGTTATTTAGTACTGTTATGTAATGTAGTTGCAGTGGAGAAGAATTGATAATAAATTTGTCTTTTAAAGTTCAAACATAATTCAGTTAAAAAATAAACAACATAAGCATTCATTTAACATAAATTTAAAAAATTAATTTAAACGAGAACCTTGTCCCTGGACTGCTTTACTTAATATCTCAATATCAAGTGTATAATTTGTTACTTTCAATTTTAGACATGATTCTGTAGTTAAGCAACTTCATTGTGCACTCTAAATATTTTCATGTGAGAAAAGATTTGTTCACGCAGATGTGTAGAACCACAAGCGGAGAGTAGAATACATGCAATTTTTTTCAAACAATTAAATATTTCTGGCAATTGAAACAATTTTAGATAGCGTGCTAAAGAATCAAATTATGGCCTCACACATGTACAATTGCTACACGTTTCTTTTACGTTGCACGCGGTTTGATGCCAGTGTAACAACTTAAAAAATTAAGTTTTATACTTATAAGATGGAAAGGTTATAAACTGTATGCCAACGGCTAACTTAGCTATTACTCCAAGAGAGGGTTAGATATGGGGGGAAGCTGTCAAATAAAATGTGTCAATTTTTTGTTTGTAAAAAAATTTCTAGTTGTAATAAATTAGACGTATAAAGGCAAGGGAGAAAGAAAAAAATTGAAAAAATTCCCGAAGAATATTCGTTTGCTAAATTAAGTAAATTCTCAATATTTAATAAGTCCTCGGTCACATGTGTAATACAACATGCGAATTGTTATTTTCTAATTTGGTGCAGTTACACGGCTACGTTCAATATTTTGTACCCACTATCATGTAGGAAACAATTCAGCTATTTTGAAACCTGGTTTGTAAAGTCAAAAATAGCAATTTAATCTTCCAAAAGTCCGTGTACACACCTTATTGTTCAAGAAATACTTAATGGTTTTCAACCGTTTCATACACACAGCGCATGGGCATTAAACCTTTATTCTGATAAGACTTTCCTCGATAGAACTGTCTTTTCAAGTATTTTTCTAAATCCGCTCAATTCCACATCATCTTTGAGTCAAGTTAGGTTGGAAAGTCGTTAATGATGAGGTTTACGGTAAAAACTTTAAGTGCCTTAATTGATTTTTATTACAGCGCAAACTTCAGTAGGATTTACAACCGCAAAGACCCTATGGTGCCAACAACTATCATGGAACAACCAGACAATAGACCGTAGGATCGAAAGGCGCTCGCTAGTCCGCATGTATCATGTAGCCGACTAACATCTTTTGAACATTGTCGAGCGTATCCATCACGTACCACATCAGTCTGGGGCCATCGCTTTTTGTTACCCAGCTGGAATCTGTGCCTAATCAGCCTAAATGTAACCACCAGCAGCCAGTCAGTGGTTGAGGGTGACTGATTTTTACTGGTTCCCAAAAGCTTCCGTTAAATTGTTTTGCAACCCACTTTTCCGCAAGGCTATATTTCAAACCTCCAAAGAAAAATGTTAGTCGTTCTAGTCTGTAAGATCCGACACCCCACTGTCACAATTGATAATTTTAAGTTGATTATTTATTTTTTTTAGAGTATACTTTTTCTTGAAAGTAATATTTGCTAGTATGTTTGAAATTTTTAATAATAACAATTGTAAAATAATTTCAACTGCAGTATTGCTTAAGTTTGTACGTAATTATCAGATTTGATGCTCATATAAATCATGAGAGACAAAAATGTTGTTTAAGAAATAATTTTTGATATCACTAACACATGTGAATTTATTTAATTTTTTTATTGTTGGATAAAAGTTATTTGTTATATTATAGATACCTTCTGGTTTAATATGTTCCATTTTCTAAAAAGGGCAAATCAAAAATTTTAAGTGATCCACTCCAATAGGGTTTCTGTATCTACCCTAAAACTACATATTTTTAATGCTTGCTAGATATAGTGGCGTCCAACTTCACTGTATTTAATTTTCGTTTCACAAAGAATATTTCAACCCTGCCCTTTTAATGATCTCCATGGTATAATAGCCATGCTAACCGCCGGCGCAGCAAGTTTTTATAGTTCAATCCGCACGCGTAGAGTTCTAGCTTCTTTAAATTCCGTGCTGTTGTTCTGTGTTTTCTGGGGGGGGGATAACATTGATACATTAACGCCCAACGTTTTGAGCCCGAACTGGGTAACCATTTACATTCATCATCTAAATAATAGAGAATCAAGTTCGCTACATTGGTATTGTATCGTGGGGTTCCAAGTCGAACTAAAACTAAAAATCGCTACAAGAAAACAATATAATTTTAAGCTGTACGCCTCTGAATCTAACAAGTATTAATTAATTTAGAACGGTAAATGACAGTTACAGGTAAACGTGCTTTACTTCATCGCGTTGCCGTACAGAAAGCGTAATAATATTACGCAAATTCTCAATACAAAATAAACAAACAACTAAATGAGTTAATCAAGCTTACCTTGAGTAATCTAGATAGTTGATGTAGATACAGCTAATTACGGCATCTTCGTAATACGATCATTTCTGAGCGGGCAAATCTTGTATATTAATTCTTTTTACGTACGTTCGGGCCGTATTAGGATCTATGGCCTATTTATTTTATATTTGCAATGAAATTTGCTGCTGATACCTACAAAATTTAAAACAAGGAACGCGTGAAAGGTATTCAGATAGAAGTACGGTAATGGATTCACAGGTAACTTCACTATATTTCACGCGTTAACTGCCACCATGTCTGTTTGATAAAAAAAAACCTAAGATAATCTGGCGTTCGTTTACCAGCTTGTAAAACCTCCCAACGGCCTTCTCATTAGTTGAAGCAAAAACGCACATTACTTCAAGCGTGAGAAGTCGTCTGATTTAACATTCCGTTCACATGAAATATAAAATAAACCGAATAAACTATTTCTAATAGTCTTTGGCAATGCATATTCAAAACCTCATTTTTATGCGTCATAACCGACTTATACTAGCTAAATTATGATGGGGGAAAATACTTCCGTTGTAAGATTGGAAATCCCCTATGTTTAATTATTAAAATAAAGCTTGTGACGTCAAAAATTGTAACAATGGCGTCGAAGTTTCAAAAAGAAAAACAAAAAAGAAAACAGTCTCTTAGTACGGGAGCTCATATACACAGAAGCTTATATTTTAAATTATGTCGTTAAGTGTCAGGTGGTTTTAAACCGTAGCAACCTTTGCAATACCAGGAAATGGGAATAAGTAGTTGTCCAATCATCAGGCTACATCAACAATGCGCACAAGTCTTGTTTGCCACTACATGAACCGCAAAAAATTAGTCGGAGCATAGTGAGTACTTAAAGTTTCATTAGGAAACTAAATACAAGATTTATTTTCTACAGTGCATATTAATATGTACAAATTTTAATTAGTACTACTTTTAAGGTATCCTATTGAATCACACAAATTACAACTCCGTCTACTAACAAGATAAAGACAAAATACGTTGCAGCAATAAAAACGTTATTTAAAAAAATTAGCTAGTACTACGGCATTAACGATACATAGGTTTCTCAATCATGTTCTATCAAAATACAAAGCTCAAGTCCAGGTTAGCTCTTTTTATTTATACAATAAATCCTATCTTTGAACATAAATACCAAAGATTCGGAACATCAATTAGATAAGTTCTTAAAGATCTTTTCAAAATATAGAGTTTATTAGTCATTCTTGCTTTCAGCAACGGTAAGATAAGGTAACATCTCAAGGACAATTCATAGAGGAAGGTAAATTACTAACCAATTATGGCTTAAAAGTATTAATTAGATAAGATAGTATCTCAAAAATAATTTCTGAGAGAAAGATCGATACACAACCATTTGTGGTTTAAAAATATTAATTAGCCAAAGGTATAATCTTCAGGATATTTTCGACGAAAAAGATAACTAACTAACCATTAATTGTTTCATATATTAATTAGATAAGATAAAATCTGCCAGATATTTTTAAAGAGAAAATAAGTAACAAACCATTTGTGGTTCGAAATATTACTTGGGCAAGATACAATTTCTGAGATGTTTTCAAACAGAAAGATAAACAACAAACCCTTAGTGGTTTAACTTACTGATTCTCAATATTTAATAAGTCCTTGGTTCCATGTGGAAAACAACATGCGAGCTGTTATTTTCTAATTTGGTGCAATTACACGGCTAAGTTCAGCCTTTTGTACCCGGCACTATCATGTAGAAAACAATTCAGTTGTTTTGAAACCTAGTTTGTAAAGTCAAAAATAGCAATTTCATCTTCCAAAAGTCCGTGTACACACCTTATTGTTCAAGAAATACTTAATGGTTTTCAACTTGTTTCATACACACGGCGCATGGGCATTAAACCTATGTTCTGATAAGACTTCCCTCGCTTGAACTGTCTTTGCAAGTATTTTTCTAAATTCGCTCACTTCCACATCATCTTTGAGTCAGTTAGGTTGGAAAGTTGTTGATGATGAGATTTACGGCTAAAACTTTAAGTGCCTTAATCGATTTTTATTACAGCGCAAACTTCAGTAGGACTTACAACCACATGGACCCTATAGTGCCAACAACTATCATGCAACAGCCACACAATAGGCCATAGGATCGGAAGCCGCTCGCTAGTCCGCATGTACCCTCTAACCGACTAACATATTTTGAACCTCGTCGAGCGTATCCATCACGTACAACATCAGTCTGGAACCATCGCTTTTTGTTACCCAGTTGGAATCTGTGCCTAATCAGCCCAAAGGTAACCGCTAGCAGCCAATGGTGACTGATTTTTGCTGGTTCCAAAAAGTATCTCTTAAATTGTTTTGCAACCCACTTTTCGCAAGGCTATATCTCAAACCTCCAAAGAAAAATGTTAATCGTTCCAATCTGTAAGACCCAGCGCCCCACTGTCACAAATGATAATTTTATGTTGACTATTTATTTTTTTAGAATATACTTTTTCTTGAAAGTAGTATTTGCTAGTATGTTTCAAATTTTTAATAATAACAATTGTAACATAATTTGAACTACAGTTTTGCCTAAGTTTGTACGTCTTTATCAGATCTGATGCTCATATAAATCATAATAGAGAAAAATGTTGTCTAACAAATAATTTTTGATATCACTAACACATGTGAATTTATTTAATTTTTTTAATGTTGGATAAAAGTTATTCGTTATATAATAGATATCTTCTGATTTTAATGTTCCATTTTCTGAAAAGGAGGAAAATAAAAAATTTTAAATGATCCACTCCAATAGAGTTTTTGTATGTACCCTAAAATCACTTATTTTTAATACTTGCTAGATATAGTGGCGTCCAACATCACTTTTTTTAGTTTTCCGTTTCACTAAGAATATTTCAACCCTCTCCTTTTAATAATCTCCCAAGGGATAATAGCCATGCTAACCGCCGCGCAGCAACTTTTTATAGATGCACCCGCACGCGTTAAAGAGTTCTAGTTTCTTTAAATCCAAGTTGTTGTTCTGTCTTTTCCCTAAGGGGGGAAATAAAATTGATACATTAACGCCCAACGTTTTGGGCTCGAACTGAGTAGCCATTTACGTACATCATCTAAATAATAAAAAATCTAGTTCGCTACATTGGTATCGTATCGTGAGGCCCAAGTCTAACTAAAAATAAAAATCGCTACAAGAAAACAAGATAATCTTAAGCTGGACGCCCCTGGATCTAACAGGTATTAATTAATTTAGAAGGGTAAATGACAGTTACATTTAAACGTACTTTACTTCATGGCGTTGCCGTACAAAAAGCGTAATAATATTACACAAATTCTCAATACAAAATAAACAAACAACTCAATGAGTTAATCAAGTTTACCTAGAGTAATCTAGATAGTTGATGTAGAAACAGCTAATTACGGCATCCTTGTAATACGATCATTTCTGCGCGGGCGAATTCTGTAGATTAATTCTTCTCACGAACATTCGGGTCGTATTAGGATTTATGGCCTATTTATTCTATATTCTCAATGAAATTTGCTGTTGATACCTACAAAATTTAAAACAAGGAACGCATGAAATGTATTCAGAGAGAAGTAAGCTAATGGATTCACATAGGTAGCTTCACTACATTTCACGCATTAACTGCCACCACGTCTATTTGGTAAAAAAGCCTAAGATAATCTGCCGTTCGTTTACCAGCTTGTAAAAACCTCCCAACTATATGACCTTCTCATTGGTTGAAGCAATAACGCACATTACTTCAAGCGTGAGAAGACATCTGGTTTAACATTCCATTCACACGAAATATAAAATAAACCTAATAAACTATTTCTAATAGTCCTGACAATGCATATTCAAAACCTCATTCTTGTGCGTCATAGTCGACTTATACTAGCTAAATTATGATGGGGAAAGTACTTCCATTGTAAGATTGGAAATCCCCTATGTTTAGTTATTAAAATAAGGCTTGTAACGTCAAAAAATGTAACAATGGCATCAAAGTTTCAAAAAGAAAGAACAAAAAAGAAAGCAGTTTCTTGGTACGAGAGCTCATATACACGGAAGCTTATATTTTAAACGATGTTGTTAGGCGTCAGGTGGTTTATAAACCGTAGCAACCTTTGCAATACCAGCAAATGGGAATAAGTAGTCGCTCAATCATCAGGCTACATCAACAATGCGCACAAGAGTCTTGTTTGCCGCTATATGGACCGCAGAAAATTAGTCGAAGCATACTGAGTATTTAAAACTAACAGTTAGTTTTATTAGGAAACTAAATACAAGATTTATTTCCTACTGTGCATTATACTGTGAACAAATTTTCATTAGTAGTACTTTTAAGGTATTCTATTGAATCAAACAAATTACAACTCTGTCTACTAACAAGATAAAGACAAAGTACGTTGCAACAATAAAAACGTTAATTTAAAAAATTAGCTAGTACTACGGCATTAACGATACATAGGTTTCTTAATTCTGTTTTACCAAAATACAAAGCTAAAGGCCAGGTTATTTCTTTTTATTTATACAATAAACCCTACCTTTTAACATAAATACCAAAGATTCGAAACATCAAATAGATAAGTTTTCAAAGATATTTTCAAAATATAAAGATATATTGATAATTTTTTCTTGTAGCAACGGTAAGATAAGGTAACATCTCAAAGACAATTTAAAGGGGAAGATAAATTACTAACTATGTATGGCTTAAAAGTATTAATTATATAAGATAGCATCTCAAAGATAATTTATGAGAGAAAGATCGATACACAACCATTTGTGGTTGAAAAATATTAATTAGTCAAAGGTAAAATCTTCAAGATATTTTTCAGGAAAAAGATAACTAACTAACCATTAATCGTTTCATATATTAATTAAATAAGATAAAATCTCCCAGATATTTTCAAAGAGAAAATAAGTAACAAACAATTTGTGGTTCGAAATATTACTTGAGTAAGATACAATTTCTGAGATGTTTTCAAACAGAAGGATAAACAACAAACCCTTAGTGATTTAACTTACTGATAAGATATGGTATTAAGACAAAATGTTAAAGGAATAGAGTGATGCTGTAGTATCCTGAAAAGGGATTTTTTTCTTATGTTCTCCAAAAGGATAAGTTTCGTGAAGCGGTACCCGTTCATAAGAATGGCATGAAGGACCAGGTAGCAATGTGGATGCATACTCTGCACTCTTGCGTTGTATGAACGAGTATCGACTCGCAGACCAAATCAATTACAAATTCACTATCGACGGCTTAAATGCAGACTCAGCTAGGAGAGATTATGTGGCTTGGTTGGCTCGCGTGTGACTAAGCCCCCTATATGTGATTTTCCAATGCTCCGCCCGAAAGTACTACATTGGCCAGGAAGCGAGTTTTTTACCTGAAAAATTTTGAATTTTGCCGAACCTTTGCTGTTCCTAGCAAGGTAGGGATCTTTAACGTGCGTGACAACACTCACACATGGAACGTCCATTTTACCTCTCATTCGAACGAGGGCGTATTTTTGTGAAAAATGCTCGTTTAACATTTTTCAAACGGACCGTCTCGGGATTCGAACCTGGGACCTTGGGCGTAGTAGTCACACGCATACCAACTACGCCACAAAGCCGCCTGATTACTAAACCCAAGATTCCGGGTTCGATTTCGGACACGGGTCGCTTGAAAAATGTTAAGCGAGCGTTTATCACTCAATACGCATTCTTTCGGATGGGAGGTCAAATGTAGATCCCGTGTGCGAGTCTTGTTACGCAAGTTAAAGTTCCCTACCTTGATTGGAATAGCAAGTCTTCGGCAAAATTTAAAATTTTCAGGTAAAAAGAAATTCGCTTTCTGGCCAATGCAGTACCTTTAGGTGGAGCATTGGAAAGTCAAACGTAGGGGTCTTTACACCCATGGCCTAATGTCGTGAGGTAACAATTTTTTAAACTATGCAGCGACTTAAAAAGTAAGGGAAAAAATAGAAAATATAAAAGAGGAAGACAGGATATTTTAAGTTTTATAGCAACCAGGTAGAAGAGAGAACGACTCGGCTCGGCTCGCATTGAGCAAAAGCGATAGAAGGAAAAAAATAAGATTGAAACGGAGATAGAGGTGTATGAACAAGTAGAGTTTTAGGATAATAATTCTAGAGGAAGGATAAAGAGCAGAAAACGTCCGTATTAAAATAGATCGGTATAAGGGACCACGTACCAAACACATCGATAATTAAAAATATAACTAGGGTCCAAATGAGACCTAGACATATCATCTTTCTACCACGCGCATCCACTGCGATAAGAAATTCAGACAAAAGATAAAGCAACCAACGTAAATATACCCACACAGTAATTTCAAAAACAGGTAGCTACCACAGACATACAGAAATAATTATACGATAAACAATTAATCGAGGATAGAAGTAGAAAAACTTCAATATACAAAAAAACAATAAGGAATAGCCTTGAAAATGATAAAAGGTGACAGCCCTTCTCCAACACATTCATGAAAAAACAGAAAAGATGTACAAACATCTCTATAATATTTTAAGTTTGCCTGCCATGGAGTACATACAGAACACGATAAATAATTTTGGATAATGATAAGACAGCTGTCAAAGCCTGTTTAACCTGTATAAATTGTATTAGTCACGTTAAGGTATATAACAAGTTTATATGCCTAGTAACCAGTCTAGGTGTTAACAAACAGGTGGAAAGCATATAGTGGATCAACTGTCCAGATGCTCGACTAAAACAAGCATTATTATCTACTCTAGCTAAAGAACACGGTATCACGAGACTGGATGTAACAATATATAATTACACGGTTGGAAATTTCTATTCGGTTGCAGTTGCAAAAGTGTGGAAGAGGCCAACCAAAAATCTTCAAAACAGTTGCCGTTTTGTACTTAATAACATTCTACAGTACGTTTATTGGGGAACAGTAATACAAGAAAACTGACCGGATTACAGTATAAGTTACCAGACAATATTAAGGACAGAAGCAAAATAATAAGTATATGTAATTTCCGCATTCAACCTTAACTGCTTACCGATTAACTATGTATAAGTTATAGAAGATGAATCAATCAAGGATGGCGTAATAATTATTCAGAAAAGTAACGTTAAAGCCGAGGAAGAGAAAACTAGAGTTTGGTACGTGGATTTAAAAAAGAGAAAGATAGAATACGAGGAAAAGACGGTTCCATTAAAGCAGCAGTATGAACATCTATCAGAAAAAGAATCCAAGATGGTGCAGTTAATAAATCATTTTAAAACCCACTGGAAAAATTTGAAGACATCTGGTGTATATCATGTTTCTGCTCCTACAAGTTAATAACATAGGAACTATTCGTATACCGGCGTTCTTAGAGAGAAGAATGGACGTAAGGATGTATATTTTTTAAAGGAATTTTATAAAATCCAGTTTACTACTAAGATGGACTATGCAAGAGAAGAGCTTACAAAACAAGTATACATGTTAACTTCTCTTAACGGAATGAATTTGATTTGCTGGTCTATAGAAGATCATTTTGCAACATTTAGAACTAATACAATTGTAATACATAGCGGTAGCTCATTTTTAAAAGTAGAGCTTATGGTTTTTCTGGATATCTAGAAAAACAGTGGAATGCACCCTTTACATAAAAAGAGATGGAACAAATGAACTAAATTCTAATGTAGGAATTAAGAGGGTGTGTGCATATTACGAAGTGCCGAAGACTAGAGCAAATAGATGAAGAAGCAGAACATATTATTGTTGGAATTAAAAAAGTATAAAACAAACAGTGTGCGTTATATTTTCCAGTTCGAAAATTAAGACGCACGGTACATCTCCAATTATTGGTTACCAAATGAACTACTAGAAGATAATATAAATCCAAATTATAAAACAAAAATTAAATTACACAAGTTAAAAACAACTCTGAATAAAAATGAAGAAATGGTTGTGTTTTGTATGTAGGGAATGTATCTTTTATATTATTTAATTAAAAATTAATTTTAAAAGTGGGTTATCATTTATACGGTTCCTCGCAACAGTCAAAGCGAGGTCTTCTTAAACGATGACCTTGAAACTTAGTTGAAAGTATAGTAATGTTCATTTATTACTTATATGACGTCTTGTGGTCCTTGAACGAATGACCTTGAAGGTTATAAAATGATCAGAATTTGTGCCTTAGATTTTTCCATGAAGAACGGGTTTTTTACGTGGAAAATGAGCGGTTGTGTCCCCGATTTTGAGCTAGAAGTATTATAACTTATTAAAAATTGTTCTAGGATAGTGTTCTTTGTTTTGTTGTAATTCTAATATTAACATTAGGAAGAAGTATAGCAGAAAATCTAAAATTTAGCTTTTCCAAAATAAGTCAAAATCCAAAATTTTTATCTAAGTTTTTTAACGTCTTTTTACTAGTTTCGTAAATGCTCAACTATTCTTCCATGTTAGTGCTATAGTTACTACTGGTTCCTAGATCTCATGCAGAAAATTCTTCTCTTGGACAGATTTATTCCATCCTTTAGAAAGATCTATCAAATTAGCATATTTATGTATTTTCTTATTTTATAAATATACATTTGAATGCCAACCGTGTGAAACTTCTCATGCATGTCGAACAAATTAGTATTTAGTTTATAAATGATACCTAGATTATTACACATGCTGACACCTTTCTAACCTTTTACCTATCCTTTTACAAGTATTTCATGTCGAATTAACTCATTGATTCTAAAGTAGCTTTAATAAAAGGTGTAGGTAATCAAAATCTACTTAAAGTGGAACTTAATTACACATTTGAGTTGAATCAAATCATCTAATCTTCGTTCTACTAAGTGCTGTAGATTAACACACTTTCTAAAAATTGTGGATAAGTAGAGTAGAACCATCTAGACTAGAATCACAATTAACTTTTATTTGGTGTGCTAAATAAAATTTTACAGCTCGTACTTTTAATATCATACGTGCATTTGTAGCTAATCAAATTTAATTAAATGGTTTATCGACTGTACTCTTAGTTTTCTTTTCTAAAGAAGTTAGTGTGCGATTTGATCGTTTTGTACCTCGCCAAGTATGTAAAAACCTGCATTACCCTAGTTACGAAGTATTTTAACGGTTTAAACTACTGTTTTTGTATTACAACTAGTAAAATTGCTGGAAATAGTCAACTGTTGAGTACTTTGGGAAATTTGTTATATTTTTAATTGCAGAATAGAAGCATATGTACAAATATTCCACGGGTTTGGTTAAAGTTCGATAAAATTATTCTGGAATAGGTTTATACAGTCATCGTGGCTAATTTCGTTATTACTGAAGCTATGAAGATAGTTAAATTAACAAAGAAGCATAATTTTTGCAGCTGATTACGATAGTTACATAAAAAATTGTTGGAGGTCGCGTTTTCAAGATATTGATCAAAACATTTATTTTAAATAGCACCCCTGTATATTTTTATTTCAAACAATAGAAAAGTATTCTCAGCAACAACTACTATTCACACTTATATTAAAATACGTAAGATAAAATTATTTAATCAAGGTTGTTGTGACTCTTTAATAAACTTTTTATTTAATACATATAATATTCAAAAATGTCTCTAGGCATTAAAGCGCCCCCTGTAGCTTCAAAATACTTCTACCATTAATGAATCGTGCAGGCTATTCCTGAAAACTTATGTGACACAAATAATAATTAATGCTGGTTTCACAAATTTATTACAACATGAATCGTGAAGTAATTTTTTATAATGACATTAGTTGTCAGACTCTGTTACCCTGGCAACATATAAAATTGATAACTACCTACTTATTTTAAACGGACTGTAATTTCCTCTGAAACAACCTTAAATACCAGCAACCCTTCTAAAACCCAATAGCGTAGATTGGTGTGTTCAGATATAGAAGTTGTTACTTGTCAATTAGATAGGCAAAAGGTACATTAAATCGTCGCGTACTTGTACAGAGGACGTAATAATATTGCACAATTCTTACAGTACACAATAAATAATTAACTCGATGAATAAATCAAGCTTACCTGTATTAATATAGATAACTAAGGTGAATTACTGAACCCTTGATTTACGGTAATTGCAGCACGGGAAATATCACTACGTATTGTTCTTTTAACTACGTATACTTGGGTCGCGTGTGTGCGGCCTTTCTTCGCCAGATAGCAGTGAGTTGGTTGATAGCCTACAACATTGAAACAGGGAGTAACAGATTTTCTAAGAGACGGTATGGATTACAGGTAACTACACTGCATTACAACGCACTATTTGTCACTCGTCATTTCGATACCGTAGCGCAGTGTAATCTACCATAATGACGGCTGTCTTGTTCAGTTGTCCAAGCTAATGCGCTTTCTTGTTATGTTCTGAACGGTCGAAGACAACGATGACCATTTTGTTGAAGCGTGAAAGACATCTTATTTAACATTCCACTTCACGAAATACATAATAAGCGTAAAAAACTATTTTTAAAAGTCCCGTACAGTGCGGGGAACTCAAAACCGCATTTATATAATGCGTCATTACCTACTTAATTCTACAACAAAAATCCCCTAAAATATTATTAAAATGAAATCTTTGATTAATCAAAGAAATGAGACTAATATTTTGCCTATAAATCTAATCAAATTTTCAAATTTTTATTTTAATATTATGCACTACATAATTTCCCGCTAATTTCGATTTAAGCCTTTGACGAAGCATAGCAATGTATGCGAAAATGTAGACATTAAAAGAGAGTATTCTTATCATTATCTGACCCAAAACCCACAAGTTACTGTATATATTGACGTGATAAGGGGGCCACGAGAGGTCACTAATACCCAAATTCTACAAATAAAGTTCACTAAAATATAAAAGAATCCGGAAAAATAGAAATTTCTAAAAATTCATTGTTATACCCTGTATAATACAAGCGTACTGTTTAGTCGTTAAAGTGCCAAGTGAAAATGCAATTGCGTGTGTTTAAATAATTACCCTGTATAATAAGCGTATTGCAAATACATAGCGATTAATTTACAATAACGAAAACACACATTTAAGATAAATACTAATTCATTTATTTTCACATATTAATTATCAATACATTTGTGATGCATATAAAAATGTTCTTCATTTACTATAAATAGCGTAGAATAGTGCTAGCTTTACGCATTTACCTAAGACGAAACTACAATTAATCTTAATAAATGTGTATTAAACACGATTTAGTTACCGTGAAAACCAATCTTTTATTACAATTATAAAAATGCAAATCATTTGCATGAAAAAGCAATTAAAGTTATTAGCCAAATTGACTCTGTATAACATGCATTCAATTTTAAATAAAACATGTTCTCGAAATTTCGAGAGGAAAATAGAAAATGCATCATTTGTACTTAGAGCTACGTAAATACCTAAATAATAAACAAACATTTTTTTCCAAGATACTGCAGGAACAAAAATGTAATAAAAACCCATAAAATTGATAAGAATTTTTATTAGCTTTCGCAATCACTGTAGGAGAGATGCAATGCGACCAGTAACCTTATATGTATTAAGAAAGACGGGCAGCGCACGCCACTAATAAGTGGATCGCGCTAATGAGGTAATAAAATAAGCAATTCTCGAAAACTTGCATTATATAGGTGTGTAGTATTTGGAATGAAATCACGTAAACACTCGTACATTCTAGAAAAGAGATAATTTTATATATAAACAGAAGTATTTGACATTGGAAATCAATGAATAGATTCACGTCGAACAAGCAAAATAAAGCTAGAAAAGAAGGTAAGTCAATAATTTCAAATTTTACAATTTGCTGTATCTGTATCACAGCCCACTTTTAGCGGCGCACCAACGCGGCCATTTTCACATCACTCTTTTAGTGACACTTCAACGCGGGGCATGTCGCAGCAATATATATATATATATATATATATATATATATATATATATTACTCATATTTAGACCAGGGTAGAAAATTATATAATCACATCCAATAATTTTAATCACTGTGTAGAAGCTTTTGGAAAAGGTACGCGTTATTAAATAACAGCGTGAAGCATAAAAATTTATTAGTTTCATTAAACATAAGAGATTTAAATCATGTACAAAACGCTTTATATCAAAAGAAACAGTATTAAAAAAAAGCTCTGCGTGTAATTTATTTATTCCTAATAAAGAAACAATGGAAATTACGTGCAAAATTTATATTAATTAACCCTATTTTAAGTAACCGGTAGTAAAACAAAGTGTACACATAATAATTAATATTTAACTTGTATTCGCTAAAATGAAAGGATAGAAGTCAATGTTAATTGAAGTTAATTGAATCGTTAGTAACAGATAATATCTATAGAAACTTGTAAAAACCCAATAAAAAGCAAATCCTAGAAGTGTTAGTTAGAAGTAGGATGTTTAAACACACCTGCGTATTTTAAAAGGCAATTTCAGTTTAATTTGTTTAGATAAACATGTCGATTCTAAGGATATTGGAAACGGTCAGATGCTTTAGCACGAAATACAAAACAGGGTTTATTTAAAAGCTCTGAGAATTAATATTATTTTGAACACCTGCGTAGTTTAAATATCACGTACGGCGAAAATTGTGTAGATAACAAATGGTTTCAAAGAATCTTGGAGAAACCGGTGCTTAATATTCACGAGAATGTGCGATACGGGGTTATTAAACCCAGATAGTCCACATGGACTAAAATATAATCGATAATAAAGAATATCAATTTGCACCAATACGAACAGGTTAGAAAAGGAAGAGAAAATGCGTCAAGCAAAGACACATATAGTAAAAGGCGTGATTTAAGCAACGTCACGAGGGTCACAATTGGTTGAAAATAGGATGCAAATATCAGAGGTAGAAACAACAATTTCTGTACAAAATTAATTAGTTTTTCTCGGACATGTTTGCGTACCGTGTGAGAATTTCTGAGATTTAAATGGGGCGAGTGAAAAATTCGTAAAACCGACGCGCGTGCGACGGACTGGGAACATGGCATGAGAAATTCTTTAGAATTACCCGTTTTGGGGAACAGACCGACAGACAGGCTTTTGCTATATATACCGAGGTGAATATAAACAAGCTCTCTTAGACTTTTGACTATTCGATGCGTTAAAAGCTCTTACATCCGCGACTTGATTCAAGATGTTAAACAGTGCATTTTAGTTTGATAAAATAATTTAAAATTTTGCTCGTATATTTTAGTGATTCAAAATAGTTTGTTATTTACGTGCTAACATGAATGTACTTCAGTGCACTTAGATACAAGGTAATAAAATTTAGTATCACTGTACCAATTAGCAAAATTTACAACAACAAATGTATACACAAAAGTAGGCAGTTTTGGCGTATATTGGTGAAAGACGCATGAATTTCTTTGCTATTTTTCGGGGTGTTAATAATTAAATGGTTCAAATACGTGTCTGGATCCACGAAACAAGGGTCAGATATACACAGATGAGTTCCGGAAAAGCCCAGAAACAACTTTAAATAAATGGTGATGGAGAAAATTTTAAAAGCGTTGAGAATTAGAAGCCGTAAATATAATCCTGTTGGAATGGTGTGATTAACTAAAGGGACTATGTACATTGAAGCTACGAGGACAGTAACCTTCAGGTAAATTATACTATTTTGTTTGACATTTTGTGTGTGTTGAATTACTTTATAATTGATTTACTTTAAACGGACATTAGTGAAATTGTACTAACCATAAAATTTTAATGTTAAGATGAAATTTGCTTGTTTAAGTAGAAAGGGTATTTAGTATTGATGTTCTGGATTATGATGAAATTTTAGGTATGTCTTTGAGCTCAATTAGACGAACCTGGTTAATTAACGTAAAGGGGTGGTAGATGCTCCCTTTATACTCAGACTCCGGTCTGCTTATATTGTTATATTAATTAGTAGGCATCCAACAAGGACTTTAATTCTGGATGCACGTTAAAGTGATAATAAAATTAATCTTGAAATTCTTTTTAAAACTGAATTTTATGCTGAAATTTAATTTGAAAATTTAATGTATTCTGAATATTGATGTAAATAGAGTTGACGTTGATGTTTGTGGTAGGAATGTGTTGTTTAATTTTATGAATGAGGAGGTTTATAAAATTAGGTGAGCAGCTGAGGCGAAACCAGGATCACAGCAGTTTATGACGCCCAATCGGTGGGACTAGAATTTTTGTTGAAAGGACCCAGTTCCCGCATTCAAAGGAGTATATCACAGCAGTTCATGGCGCCCAATTCGTGAGGCTCGATTTTAAAATATCACAGCAGTTTATGGCGACCACAACGTGAGGGCTCGAATTCCAGATAGTGTTTAACTATTCCAGGAAACTGGCGATCTGAGAGAGAGTTTTTGTGTGTATAAATTTAAGAGTATTTTAGAGTGTGTGAGTGATTTGAACGTATGCAGAGAAAGGAGTGGTTAAGGAGTCAAGGAGTGGAAATTGGAAGTGACGATAGTGCATTGTGTGAGAAAATTTCGAAAATGGAAGAAGCTGGAGGCAGTAGAGATCAGTCGAGGACGGAATCAGGGATCAAGGAAACGAGATGATAATGAGGATGCTTGAAAGAATGAATGAGACGTTAAGTGGGGTTAGAGAGGACTCAAATCGAAAATTTGAGCAAATGAGTGAAGAATCGAACAGGAAGTTAGAGGAGATTAGTCAGAAAATAGATAAGACGAATCAAGAAGTTTCAGAATTTAAAAATAGTCTTACCGTAAAGATGGGGAAGTTGAAAATAGGGTTGATAAAATGAGCGTGATATTACAGGTCTTCGACAGGAAATGGGACATTTAAGGTCCGAAGTACGCATTTTTGTGAAGAAGAGATTAATGTAAAATGACTGAAGTGACGGACTCATGTAGGGATCAGTTAGGCAGGGTAGAACGCGAAGTTAGTAGTATTAAATACAACATGTCAAATTTAACGGGGATGGTCCCAGATTTTCTACAGGTGGAGTATCATTGGACCAACACATGAAATTTTATGGCGATAACAGGGTAAATCCACAAATTTTTATTAATAGTGTAAGAAATCTAGTGGGAAATTTATTTGACGAACAGACTAAACTAAATACGATAAAGGCTTTATTAAAAGACAATGCGGAAGCGTGGTACAATTTAGTAGGACAGGACATAGACACGTATCAGGACTTTGAAAACAAATTTTAAAGCACTACTGGAGTGACCACAGACAAGACCAGGTACGAGACGACTTAATCACAGGAAATTTAAGGAGAATTTTCAGGAAGTAGGAGCAATATGCTATACGCAAGTATAGCATAGCAAAGCAACTGAACCCACCACTGACGGACCGACAAATTATTAAGTATTTATCACGACACTTCGAGGCAGAAATAAGACAGCACGTAGCACTACAGAACATAGTGGACAGAGAAATGTTTTGGAATACCTGCAGAGGTACGACGACGTAGGTAGTGGACGACCTCGGGATATTAGGGAAAGACAGATCAACACAGTTAGGTTTGGACAATAGACGGGACAACTATGCTAGAAGGGGAATAATTACGGATACCAGCGACAGAATTGGGAACAGAGACGACCATACGTTAGGAGTAATAGTTTAGGAAGGGGACCTGCACAGAGACCGGGACCTACCAGAATGAATAGTTCACCAGACATGAGCGGGACTGCTAATACAGACACGGAACGAGTGGAAACGCCTAGGACGTACGCTGAGGTGACGGCTAGACCAGGACCGAGTAGGGAAAACAGACCTGGACAGGATTTTTAGAACGCGACAGACCACTAGATTTCAGTGTAAATGTATATGAACATCCACGTGAAGTTTTCAAAATTGAGGAGGAAGTAGAGCCAGAAACTGAGGAAAAATTATGTTTGCCAATTATTAATTTAGAAATTTTGAGAATAATGTAGAAGTATTACTTGATACAGCGGCAGAGGCGAGTTTAATATCGGAGGAATTCGTCAGCAAAATTAGGGATAAGGTTTGTGATAGAATTATGCCTATAAAGCGTAGTCATTTAGTAGCTCCAAATAAAAGAAATTTGCTGTAGTAAATAGTGTTGTGGTGCTTAGGATAGATATAGGAGGTTTAAGCTGTGAACAGGAGTTTGTAATTGTGCCTGGACTGAAGTTTCAGAGCATTTTAGGTGTTGACTGTATGATGAAGTTAGGGTGTTGATAGATATGGAACGGAAGGTAATAAGGATTAAGGATAGGGTAGTGCCATGGAAGGGCAGTTATGAAGTCACAGAGGATGACACGGGGTTGAATATTAATGTAGTAGAGGTAGAAGATGATGAAGTAAACAGATCAACACAATAAGATGTCCAGAGGATAGGAGAGTAGAGGTTCAAGCTTTATTACAAAAACATGCAGAATTAGTGGGGGTAGAAGCAAGCACAGCGTTAGGCTATGAGCACAGATTGGAAGTGGATAATTCAGAACCGTTCAACGCAAAGGTTTATCCAATTCCAGCAGCATATCGGGAGCAGGTGAAGGCAGAATTAAATAAAATGTTGGAAGATGGCATAATAGAGGTATCAAACACTCATTTCATAAATCCGTTGGTGGTAGTTAAGAAAAAGGATGATAGCATTCGTTTATGTTTAGATGCACGAAAATTAATCAACGGACCAAACCGCAATTCCATTGTCCACCATCCATGGACACGCTTTTGACGAGATTAAGTGGCAAGTTTATTTTAATAAAGTAGATTTAAGGAATTCAGTCTGGCGAATTCCATTACATAAAAATTCTAGAAGGTACATAGGATTTTCCATAGAGGGAAAAATCGATAATTGTAAAGTAGTATCGTTTGGTTTGTCGGCAGAAAGGGAAACAATAATAAATGAGAAACAGACAAGTGTAGGGACTGAAGAAGAAGCAATATTTAAGAGTCAGGATAAGAGGGATGATAAGTTTGTTGTATGTGAGATAATAGAGATGTTAAGTATAGATATAGAAGGGGGAGAGATAGGGATGAAGAGTATTAGGATGGTAAGAAGAAAGACTTGGAGGGTCAAGAAGAGAGTTAGATTTAAATAGGATAGGGATAGAATAGGTGTATATAGAAGAGTAGAAGTAGGTGTGTATAGAAAATAAAGCTAGGTATAGGATAAATATGGGAGATAATTAGGAATAGGTTTAGGATGAGAATAAAGAGTAAATGTAGGAAGAAAATAAGATAGGTTAAGTGTAGATATTTCATAGAAGATTAGTGGAGAGTTGGGAATAGAGTAAGAGTAGGATAGGCATATAGGATTAGGTAGGGGGAAGTAAAGTATAGTGAAGATTAGTTAAAAGTTAGGAATAGGATAGGTGTATAGGATGTATATAGGATTAGATGGATAAGTAGGATGAAGTTAGGGATAATTTCAGTTTATAAAATTAGGTGAGAGTTAGGAATAGGATAGGGTAGGTGTAAATATTTTTTTTGGAATGGAGACAAAGTCGGTAAGTTAGATAGATAAGGGTAGAGAGTGATAGGCAATTTTTTTTTGTAATTTTTTTTTGGTCTAAATGTTTTATATTTGCATTCAAATAAGTGGGATTATTTGTATTCAAATAGGGGGAAAATACTCATATTTAGACCAGGGTAGAAAATTATATAATCACATCAAATAATTTTAATCACTGTGTAGAAGCTTTTGGAAAAGGTACGCGTTATTAAATAACAGCGTGAAGCATAAAAATTTATTAGTTTCATTAAACATAAGAGATTTAAATCATGTACAAAACGCTTTATATCAAAAGAAACAGTATTAAAAAAAAGCTCTGCGTGTAATTTATTTATTCCTAATAAAGAAACAATGGAAATTACGTGCAAAATTTATATTAATTAACCCTATTTTAAGTAACCGGTAGTAAAACAAAGTGTACACATAATAATTAATATTTAACTTGTATTCGCTAAAAATGAAAGGATAGAAGTCAATGTTAATTGAAGTTAATTGAATCGTTAGTAACAGATAATATCTATAGAAACTTGTAAAAACCCAATAAAAAGCAAATCCTAGAAGTGTTAGTTAGAAGTAGGATGTTTAAACACACCTGCGTATTTTAAAAGGCAATTTCAGTTTAATTTGTTTAGATAAACATGTCGATTCTAAGGATATTGAAACGGTCAGATGCTTTCGCACGAAATACAAAACAGGGTTTATTTAAAAGCTCTGAGAATTAATATTATTTTGAACACCTGCGTAGTTTAAATATCACGTACGGCGAAAATTGTGTAGATAACAAATGGTTTCAAAGAATCTTGGAGAAACCGGTGCTTAATATTCACGAGAATGTGCGATACGGGGTTATTAAACCCAGATAGTCCACATGGACTAAAATATAATCGATAATAAAGAATATCAATTTGCACCAATACGAACAGGTTAGAAAAGGAAAGAGAAATGCGTCAAGCAAAGACACATATAGTAAAAGGCGTGATTTAAGCAACGTCACGAGGGTCACAATTGGTTGAAAATAGGATGCAAATATCAGAGGTAGAAACAACAATTTCTGTACAAACTTAATTAGTTTTTCTCGGACATGTTTGCGTACCGTGTGAGAATTTCTGAGATTTAAATGGGGCGAGTGAAAATTCGTAAAACCGACGCGCGAGCGACGGACTGGGAACATGGCATGAGAAATTCTTTAGAATTACCCGTTTTGGGGAACAGACCGACAGACAGGCTTTTTGCTATATATACCGAGGTGAATATAAACAAGCTCTCTTAGACTTTTGACTATTCGATGCGTTAAAAGCTCTTACATCCGCGACTTGATTCAAGATGTTAAACAGTGCATTTTAGTTTGATAAAATAATTTAAAATTTTGCTCGTATATTTTAGTGATTCAAAATAGTTTGTTATTTACGTGCTAACATGAATGTACTTCAGTGCACTTAGATACAAGGTAATAAAATTTAGTATCACTGTACCAATTAGCAAAATTTACAACAACAAATGTATACACAAAAGTAGGCAGTTTTGGCGTATATTGGTGAAAGACGCATGAATTTCTTTGCTATTTTTCGGGGTGTTAATAATTAAATGGTTCAAATACGTGTCTGGATCCACGAAACAAGGGTCAGATATACACAGATAAGTTCCGGAAAAGCCCAGAAACAACTTTAAATAAATGGTGATGGAGAAAATTTTAAAAGCGTTGAGAATTAGAAGCCGTAAATATAATCCTGTTGGAATGGTGTGATTAACTAAAGGGACTATGTACATTGAAGCTACGAGGACAGTAACCTTCAGGTAAATTATACTATTTTGTTTGACATTTTGTGTGTGTTGAATTACTTTATAATTGATTTACTTTAAATGGACATTAGTGAAATTGTACTAACCATAAAATTTTAATGTTAAAATGAAATTTGCTTGTTTAAGTAGAAAGGGTATTTAGTATCATCCTTCCTTAATTTACTTTCAACCCTTCGATTACGAAAATACGTTGCATTGTCCAACAATACCCTATTCATCTTACCTATTCGTTCTACAAACTTTCTTACAGAACTCAATACATGCCTAGAATTACATCTCCTCGCTGGATAAAGCTGCACAAACTTTGTAAAATATCAACTACAAGTAAAATATGCTGATATCCGTTCCTACTCGGTATCAAATTACTCAAGTAATCCATTGCCACAATATCTAATGGACCTTCCGCTCTTATACATCTAACTTGATTCTGCAACACCACATTCTTATCCTTTCCTAACAAACACGTCTCACACAGATTTATGCAATTTTCACCAATTTTCTATCGTTTCGTGCATAGAAAGCTTCCTAAATATCAAGAACGTCTTACGAATCCCTATATTACCAAACGAAGTATGAATTTCCTGGATCAGCTCAACGGCTACCTGTGTCGTTAACACTAATAATTCATCATCCCATAACCTTTTCACCAAAACTCCCTCGACCATATAAAACCTCTGTCTTGTTCTAAATTCTCTGAATAATTTTCTCTGATCACCCTTATTTCTTCGTGTGCTTGCATCCGATGAAATCTGGCATTCGACCATCTTCCCAGATCTTCAAACACTTGCAATGCAATCAAAATCCATTCCTACTATCCGTTAGCAACCCTTCATCCTTCCTACTAAAGAAATCAGCTGTAACATTTTCTTTACCAGGTTTATGTCTAATCTCAAAATCATATTCCTAATTCTAAATTATCAGATTTAGGCACAACCACTACCGGATTGATATAGGGTGTTCTCGCTGATTCAATAATTCCCTCTTTTAACATCTTTTAATCTCATTTTTCACTCGACCCTTAATGCAAATGGTATTGGATATACTCTAGTACGAAAACTTCCTCGTCTGTGACCTCTAACTTATGCGTATACTCCTTCGCAAACCTAGGCTCATTACTAAAACTCCTGCATGTCTATTAAACAACTCATATAACATTTCCTTCATATCCACCCCTATTAATCCTATCTGTTCCTCATCAAATACCTTCTCAAATATATTACATAACCGTAACTCATCAATTCCATCATAAATTCTATTCTTAGTCTTTTCTGATCCTATACTATCTGTATTTATCTCATCCCTAGTATCCCAATTATCCTTAGGCACCACCCATTTCTTCTCTAAATTTAATACCTTTACCATTCGTGCTTTACCATCTATAACCAGTCCAAATTCCTCAATTACATCTATCCCTACAATAAAATCTAAATATAATCCTCTTGCTATCCAAAACTCTACTTCACCTAGTCTGGTACTTCCTAATACAATCGATACTCGTACAACTTTGTCTATCGTAGTTAACTTCCTCTTAATCGCAGACCATAAATTAATACTCTTAACCCTACAAATTTTTCCCTTTGAATAATTCTGCATGTTTCAAAACTATTTCCTCTCACCAGCGATAACTGCGACCCTGTATCTATCAATGCCGTGTAAACAGAATCCCTAAACTAATATGAATAAATGGTAACTCCGCCTTCTTTCAAACTTATTATCTAACAACTTATCTACTAAACTAATACTATGCTGTGTCCCTAAATCTGATTTTCCTAACACTAATAAATCGACGTTTTTTTGTACCGTGGGTTCATCGTGGACCTCCACTTTCTCTATCCTATCCTCCGATCTCTGTCGCGTGTCTCTTGTTGTTACGTGTTGGATCGTCAAGTTTCTATCTGTCTCCCGTTCCCGGTCTCTAATCCCTGTCGGTATTTCCCCCTGATCCGTTGATCTCTGCTCCCTTTCTCTCTGCCATCTCTGCCCAAAACCCGTCCTTTGCTGTCCAAAACCTCTGTCATTCCTATCCGTCCTGTTCCAGTCATTGTTCCCTCTATAATTATCGTCTCTATTAAAACGTTGTTCCCAATTATTATTCCCTTCAAGACCAGACAATCCATTTACCGTATTCCCCAGAACCGTCGTATCCCTTCTCAGCTTCTCTGCCACCTCCTGACTCGCCCGCAATTTGCCTATAATTTCGTTTTTAGAGTTAATATTGTCCTCCGTCTGAATCCGAACTATTTCACCTAAATTCTGCAATTTTTCTGTCTGTCTAACTTCGACCATGTACAGCTCTTCCCTTAATTCATTTAAACCTGTTGTTACCTTCCTTCTACAACCTGGACTCTATCCTCTACGTCCTTCAGAACTTCATCCTTAAATGAACACAAACTGCTCTGTATTGATACATTAATTCCTTCAATTTTCATTTCCATCATATCAAATTTTCCTTAACTTCCGCTTGTGAATTTCTAACTTCGGCCAACAATGATCCTCTCAATTCTTCATGCGACTTAGTTAACGACCCTTTTAATTCCAACAAAACCATCATCACATCTTGGATCTGCATATTCTCTTTTCCTTATCAATTTCATTTTCTCCCGATGTATCCCTGAATTCACAATAATCACCTCCGGCTCCACATATCCTCCAGCTTCATCCCTAGCATCCCCTGCTGCTACAGTCTTAACCACCGGTTGCCCTCTCACACCAGTCTCAACTCCATAAACTTTCCCTGACCTCGTGAATCTCTCCTCATCAGACATGTCCCTTTAATTTTCAAAATAAACTTCAATGATGTGCCCCACTAAGCTACACAACCTCTGCAAATCTGAATCAGCCCTATCGAGCCCCCTTTAGGCGAACAAATATTTTGTTGCGAAGTTATTTACCTATTCGAGCCCCACCTAATGTTTTACCGTCGCTAAAATTGACCAAAGTGTGAATATCAAATTACGTCTTAGCCTACTACAATAAATTCAAAACCTTCAACAACTGTCAAATAAATATATATGAAACGTCAATCAAATATTAATTTTCACTTTTAAATAGAATATATGCAACGTACAACTAACAAATCTACTCTGCCTCACGTTGTTAGCGCCATCTGTTATATATATACTGTGATCCTACCTTATTAGTGATAGGCGTAATATATCTATCTGTCACTCCTTGTCTTATTTTAGAGCCTTGTTGAGTTATGCCACACAATTTACCTTTAAATATTTTACACGGCTGCTGCACTTAAATATTCTACAGGGCCGTCAAACACGTGGCGGAATCTACCTAGGGTGGGTCCGTCCTAAGCAAACACCTCTCAACTAGACACCCAAACAAATATCCAAGGATTTTTCAAAATAATTTTAAATGCCAAAAGTATACCCAAACACTAGTTCCACTTTTATAAATTTGATTAAAGCACTGCGTAGATATTAAATACTAATACCTGGAATCCAGATACAAGCGCCGCCTTCCAGCCGTCCTGAAGCCAAGTGACCAGCTGCAGGCACCTCCTGTAAATAAATAAGTAACTCGAGCAACTGGTAATCTCCAGACTATAAAACTACTAATATTTGTACAAATTTTATGTTATACAAATACTCAGATAACTCCAATTCCACTATGCTTTCGTCTTCAAACAATAACGGTACAGACCAGCACTCCTCTTTTAATTAACTTTATTCGCCGTAAAACTGCTACTATTTGCTATCTCCAGGTACAACTTGACTTTCAAAACTTTCTCGTAACTTTTAAATGTAATAAAACTCATAACAGTACAAAACACGTCTATTTTTTCGTAATATAAATTTGAAGTCCCTTATAAATAAAATCCGTCTTCTTTTGTTTCCGTTGCCATAGCAACTATCTCTACGCACACTATGTAATTTATAATTATTAATAATTGATTTATAATACAGTTGTTTTCTCTAGATACATTCATTTTCTAGATGGTTTGTAATCCAGTGATTTATGTATATTGAACTTTTACAATATTGAAAATAGCTAACAAACTTTGATGGTTCAGCTTTTAAATTGTACGCAACAGACATTTATGTCTTATTCAGTAAACGTCCTGTCATTACATAACCAATCTTTAATTGTTAAAACATATTCAAACTGAAATTGATTTACAAATTTTACGGGAGTATCACTTAACTCCTTAAAATTTTAAAAGCGTGCAGTATACCAAGCAATTTTGATATTTGTTTTACATTCAAATGGTTCTGAAAACGCTAACTCCAAATTAAATTTCATATACGTGCAACCATAACAATTAAAATACGTATACAATGCAAACTTATAACTAGCTTAGCCTGGTCTATGGCCGGTATATGTTGTTGAATGCAATGCAGTTTCAAAAGCTTTATAAATTTATAAACGTGGAATAGTTGTTGTTAATTTATAAACCAAAAATACCTGAAAGAAAATACTCAAACAAAACCAAATATACCCCCATTCTAGCAAAGTCGTTTCGAAGCCCTATTTAAACATTTTATAAGCCCACCCCCTTCTTGACAGTATAATATATATATATATATATATATATATATATATTGCTGTGAAACCTACAAAATCCGGGAACTACGGTTTTCGAATCGAGCCCCAGCGTTGGGCCGTCATATTTTGCTGTGAAACCTACAAAAAGCCTCACCAGAGTAAAAAAAAATATTCGAGCCTCTCGCATTGGGCACCTAGATTTGCTGTGATTCTCGCCCTGTTGAATCTCTTCTGCTAATCGCCTCTTTACTCTTTCCGCCTCGGCTGCTCACCTAGTTAAAACGTTCATCCTCATTCATAAAAAAAAACACATTCCTATCACAAACATCAACGTTAACTCTATTTACATCAATATTCATAATACATTAAAATTTCAAAATTAAATTTCAGCATAAATTTCAGTATCATAAAATTTCAAGTTTAAATTTGTCATCATTTTAATTTGCATCCAGAATTAAAGTCCTTGTCGGATGCATACTAATGTAGTTAACAATATGTGCAGACCTAAGTCTGAATAAAAGGGAGCATCTCCCACCCCTTTACGTTAATTAAACAGGTTAGTCTAATTGAGCTCAAAGACAGACCCAAATTTTCATCATAATCAAAACATAAACTGCTAAATACTCATTTCTACTTAAACAAAAAAATTTCACCTTAAAATTAAAAATTTGTTGTTTATACAAATTCACTACTGTCCATTTTTATCAAACAAATTATAAGGTATCCAACACCCACCAAAACATCAAAGATCGAACAAAATTGTATAATTTACCTGAAGGTTACTGCACTCGTGGCTTCAATGCACATCGGACTTGCTAATTCCACCATTCCAGCTGGTTTATATTTACGGCTTTAGATTCTGAACGCTTTTAAAATTTTTCTACACCACCATTCGTCTAAATTGGTTCAGGACTTCTCAGGAACTCATCTATGTATATCTAAATCTTGTTTTATGTATCCAATCACGTTTACGAATAACACTTGATTACTCACTCCCGAAAATTAGCAAAGCAATTCATAATTCGTTCACGCTATACAAAGCTGCATACTTAAATGTATTTATTTATCGCTTATCTATCTTTTCTAAGTGCACTAATGCATAATAACTTGTATAGTAGCACGTATTCTGCTTGCAGTATCGTATAACATCAAAAAATAAAGAGAGCAAACTGTTTAAAGTATAAAATCAAAAATCTAAAAGCCAAACTGTTCAGAGTATTGAATAAAAATCGAAAATCTAAGAGAGCGAAACTCATATTAGCACGGGTTTATATAATAGCCCGCTTGCACGTCGGATTTGTCCCTCAACGGACAATTTTTAGAATTTCGCATTCTAGTTTTCCTTTCGACGGCTCGGCACGCGATTCTACAAAATTTGCACACGTCCAAGTTGAAAATCTAAGAATTTTTCACACGCCTCGCAACGCGTCTGCGAACAACTAACTAATTTTCTATAGAAATTGTTATGTTTTCACCTCTCATATCTGCAACTTATTTCAACCAATCGCAAACCCAGTGACGTTGCTCAAATCACGCCTTTTATTATCTGTGTCTCTGCTTTGCGCATTTTATCCGTCTTTTTCTAACCTGGTCTTAGTGGTGCAAATCGATATTCTTTACTATCGGTTATTTGAATCCACGTGGATTCCTATTTGAGTTAAATAACCGCTCACCTAGCCTTCCCGTTAATATAAGCTACGGTTTATCCGACCGTTTGCAATATACGCAGAATTTTCATGTTTATCCAAACAAATTAAACAGAACGTGATATTTAAAAATACGCAGGTGTTCAATCGTAATACTTCTACGATTTGGGTATTCCACGTATTTTAACCCTCTTGATATATTTGTATGCTAGCAACGCGTCTCATATTTGGTATTATTGGGTTTTTAAAAGCTTTTATGCATATTATACCTCACTAATCGTTCAATTAACTTTAATTAAAATAATAATGAATGGCATTGACTTCTACCCTTTAATTTTTAGCGAATACTAATTAATATAAATTTCGCACGTAATTTCTATTTGTTTCTTTATACAGGGTGATTAAAATTATTTGATGTCGTTAATTAATTTTCTATCCTGGTCTAAATTTGAGTAATATATATATATATATATATATATATATATATATATATATATATATGGTGCTTTACTTCTGAACTCTTAATCACTTCCTATATCCACCAGTTGCAAAATTTCCTACCTAGGTGAAAGGACCACTTCCACGGCTATTCAGTGAGTAGAACACAAACTCTCTCCAACTCGATTGTTATATTAAATCTCACAAAAAAAATTTGGAAATACAAGTATTCACAATAATTACCAATAATAAAGCAAAATACGCAAGTAGGACAAAGCAAATCACAAAAATTTAAAATTTACCAAAGATTCAATTTACGCTACCGCACATTCAGAGATGTACCTCTCAGAGCTAGAGTATTTTTACCTTCGGACATTACTTAAAAAAATACCTTTGAACCAAAAACTTGTGTAACTTGCTCTTCTTTATTATTTATTTCCCAAATAGATATTGATTTAATGAAAGCTTACAACTACAAAATATTGCCCTGAAATTATTAAATACACAATGCGCATTTCCAATTGTCCTTTATAGAAAACTTAAAACTTATAAACTAATCTGACCTTGACTAGAGTAATGTTGAATTGTCCAAATATAGACGTTTTTCTCAAGAATTAAAGTACAAACAAAGTTACATAAATTGATATCCAGTGTAAATCCAAAACCCAAATGGACAAATTTTATTTCAGCAGCTCCAAACGAATTAGATTTTAAACAATTACTTTCAGTGAACGCATTAATTCTCAAAGAAGTGTCTTTGTTGTATTATTTAAAATTTTGTATCAACGTGATTAAAACCATTTAGGGTGAGGTGCTTAAAATTACTTCTGGTGGTACTTAGAAGTCTTAGAATAATCCTTTTACCGAAAGCAATTCAAACGGGCAAATTCTACTTACGATTTCAATCGGTTAATTCGAATTTCACTTATTTCATTTTTCAATATTTAGCAATTTTTAATTGTTACTTTATCTTAGCACTTTATGTATTTTGACACTTTACTGGCTCACTGAAAAATCAATAATCATTCTTTCTTAATACGCCTACTGTTATTTATAATAATAGTTCAGCATTTTTCCGAAAAATTCTCATGTCACGCCTCCTGTCCAACTTAAAGAAGTACACGTACTACACGTCCAATGCGCGATGTGCATTTAACAAATACAAAATTCTAATCGTTGAATGCTTTGAATATCGCCAATTCGGCGTCATTCCATTGGTAATTTCCAGTAATATTTATATTTAATTATTTCTGTAATCAGCAAATGCTAATAACAACTTTGTTTTGATAGCGTTTTCATCATTTGATTTTTCAATGCTCCGCCCGAACGTACTACATTGGCCAGGAAACTAGTTTTTTTACCTGGAAATTTTGAATTTTGGCATCTTTAACGTGCGTTACAACACACACGCACACGCGCTCGAGCGCACACACACACACACACACGGGATCTACATTTTACCTCTCATCCGAACGAGAGCGTATTTTTGTGAAAATTGTCGGCCTAACATTTTTCAACCAGACCAAGTCGGAATTCGAACTCGGGACCTTGGACTCAGTATTCGCATGCATACCAACTGAGCCACGGAGCGGCTTGCTGGTTTGTAAAACGAAAAATTTGTTAGGCTACGTGACCGATAGAATGTAGTAAGCTTATAACTAGAATTTGAAGTTCCCAATTTAACATTAACACAACTTTTTCTACATTATTAATATTTTCGTGGTTTTTCAAAGTAAATGCAATTTTTCAGTTAAATGAATACGTTTATTTCATTACGAACTTCCGATACTAATGAATGATATGATGTATAAAATGTTACTTAATTTTGCTTATGTCATTTTCCCGAAGATAATTTTGATGTTTTTGTAATTGATGACATATCCAGTCTCAATCGTATGTGCCACCAACGCGCATGAATTTATACTCCTTTTGCATTTACTCCTGTGGGGCTGGAGCCTGGCGGATAGCCTTGGCAATCCTGATGCTGCATACGGTAAATGACACTACTAGACTGTTGTTGTTGCGGAGTACCGTTTTTCAATTTACTTATGGTTGTTTTGTAAGAGAGCGGACACACACACACACCCACACGCACACCCACACCCACCCACCCGTCCATGTCCTAGAAAATGTAAGAAAAATTTGCTAAGAGCCCATCTCTATGTACAGAAGAGGGATGAAAACTCTGAGATTGATGGTAGCTGTGTTCTTTAAGGTGCAGTATGTAATCAACTCTGTTCTTCTCTTTAAGCCCAAAATAAAATTAATTTTCGTGTTTGTCGAATGAAAGAAATGATAGTTTAAATATCTGCCTGAAGAGCTCGGTTTTCGATACCAATCGGTAATAAGATTATTGTTTTTATGGATAATTAACACATCCAAAAATGTAATAGTGTAATTTGCTTCTTTTTTGATGGTGAACTGAATAGCCGGGTTGTAAATGTTGAAAATGTGGAGTACTTGATTCATTGCTGATCGGAACACAGCAATTCGAGTCATCAACGAATTTTTTGATGAACGGTAGGTCAAACGTAAATTGTTGGATAAACATATCTAGTAGATCATCCATAACCTCGTCCATAACATATACATTGTGCAAAAATATGTAATACACTGGCTCCGATAGGGCTACCGAGTATTTGCTTGTAAAATCTATTATCAAATACAAAGTAAGTAGTATCGAAGAGAAAGTCAATGAGTTTTAAGAAGTAGTGGAAATTCATTACGTGTATAATAGTTAATAAGATGAAATAATAACTTAGACTTTTATGCAAAGCCCAAATGGTCATTTCAAATCGAGAAAGTAATTGAAAGATGGAAAATATAAGGTCCCGGTGGCGTAATTGGAAAACGCATGGGCTCGGAATGCCTAAGATACCGGTTCAAGCCCTGTCCGGGAAATATAGGGAAACAGCATGCAAAAAATTAGGAATTTGTAAATATTGGTTTCCTGTATTTTAAAGCAAAACAATTCAAATATAATTTGTGCAGAATTATAAGATGCGCCATTCTTCAAGTTTGCCTTTCAGAATTTTGAAACAGCTTTCTGATCATAGCTAGAAAAAGATGAGAAATTGAATACCCTAATCACGCATTGGTGACTGTTTACTCATATTGCAGTTTGAAAATTATAGTTAGTTAGTCAAGTACCATACATAACAGGAAATTTTCGATAATAATAAATTTCAAAGAATTATGTTTTGAAAAAAATTATGGTAATGTGCAATAACAATAGAACTTTTTACTACGGATTTTATTTACCGACGAACGAGGATGAATCTTCCTTTTCCACACATGGCACTCCAAATTGTCAAAATTTTAGATATTGAAGCAGTGAAAATCTACATTTAACGGTTCCAAATGAAATCAGTATCGACAAACTGTTAACGTGTGGGCAGGAATATTAGAACATCAAATAATTGGTCCTTGTTTTATTGAAGGATCTCTCACTGGCAGTAAATATCTTAAGTTGCTACAGGAGTTAGTAGAACCTGCGGTAGAAGATCTTGTTTGGGTTCAAATCCCGACACGGTCCGCTTGAAAAATGTTAGGCGAGCATTTTTCACAAAAATACGCCCTCGTTCGGATGAGAGGTAAAATGGAGGTCCCGTGTGTGAGTGTTGTCGTGTACGTTAAAGATCCCTACCTTGCTTGAAACAGCAAGTGTTCGGCAAAATTCAAAATTCTTCAGGTAAAAAAAAACTCACTTCCTGGCAAATTTAGTACCTTCGGTGGAGCATTGGAATACCAAATGTTAGGTAGAGGATCTTGTATTAAAAGATGAGAATGGTTACAGCACACAATTTATTGGAAATGTGAAATTTTCTAAATGATACATTTTCCAGTCAGTATATAGGGAAAGGAGAAGCAATTCGCTGGCCAGCACGCCCCTTAGATTTATCGCCTAATGATTTTTTCTGTGAGGACATTTGCAAAATAAACTTTATTGTAATCTAAATTCTTATAAAAATCTAGAATCACTAAAATGTGCAATAGTTCAAGAATACGGTAGAATATCTCACTATCGATTGGCAAATGTAAGGTAAGAATTCTATAACAGACAGGGGCATTGTTTAGCTGTAAACGATGATCTGTTCGAACATCTTATGTAGCTTATGAGTTTCGTCAACTTTTTGTACTTTTTCTCGTATTTCTATTGATTTTCATATTAAACTAGCTCTCTCCTCTTATTTGATTATTTGGAGAAGACGACCGTGAAATTGCCAAAATCAATATGGCATTTAATGCATTTTAAAGATCTGAACAATTTATTCCTGTATCGTTTTTCTCGAAAATATACAGGAGCAAGTATTTGCCAATTCTCAATTTAACATGTTATTTCTCTGCGTCTCAAATTCCAATCGACACTGCGACAACTTACACAAACGCACATTGCTTCTGCAAAAATTCAATCTTTTGAACTGAAACGCTAGGTACCTCTAGGACGAATAATTGTATATGTGCGTGTACTTTTGTATGTGCGCGTGTGCGTGAACTCGCGCGCGCATGTGCTTGCAAGAAAATGCGCGTGATCGCATGTGTGTGAGTGCGTGTGGCGTGCAAATTTGCGTGGTTGTCTAGGTCGGTACGTGGGTGTAAAAGTTACACATTAAATTATTTCCAGAACGATCTGCTACAAACTGGACGAAAAGAAGATTATTTCTACAATCTCCATATACTTCCATATTATGAATGGTTATAATTATAATCAATTTTAGACAACCGTCCGTGCGGTTGTTTGCTGGAACTAAATCACATCATATCACATTTATCATCTTTCTAAATGTGTCATAGATAAATATCACAAACCACTTGTTTTAAAACTGATTTTTAAGGATTTCCCTTTCGCATCAAGTATGCTCATTCGTTTTAACTAAATGTTTTTTCGCAGTTTTAACTTTCCAAGAAATGTTTTCTATTTGTACCATGTGTAACACTATTCTGATGCGGCTAGAAAAATACAATTTTATATTGTTCGATCTGGTGCTTGATTGTCAGTAGTCTATTTATACCATAGCACTTTTACCACACCTGGATTTTAAAATAACTTAACTATTGTGAAGCGATAATCCATTAAATTTATTCTTGACGTAACTTAATTGCGTTGGTATAACATTTGTTATTTAAAAACAACGGGTCATACCAATTTTAAACATTGACAGTTATTTACTTAATTTATGTAAATGAAAGCAACTACCTTTTTAATTAACCTTTGTATTTCTACATACGAATGTATTTATAGTATTTCGTCCAATTGATTATTGAAAAATAGTATCCATTGTCAATGATGCACATGTGTTTGAAACTAATTTAGGTTAGCTGGAATGAATATTTCTTTTTTTACATTTCAGCGTCTAAGTTTATATTTGTATTTGAGAATTGTATTACCCGTAATGACATAATAATAAATTTGGGTATTTTGACATGGTTTTCTACGTAGGATCGTTTAGTGTAATAAAATATACCGGTTTGATATTTTTAAAACGTATTTTGAAGTACCTTATAGACTAGTGTTTCCCAAATTTGCGCCTGCACTCTTTCTTAAAGCAAAAACTTGACCTTGTATTTGATTTTCTTATGCTTGACCCTAATGTACTACATTGGCAAGAACGCGAGTTTTTTACCTGCAAATTGTGAATTTTGCCAAACTCTTGCTGTTCCAAGCAAGGTAGAAATCTTTAACGTGAGTGACAACACTCGCACATGGAATCGGCATTTTACTTCTCATCCTAAGGAGGACGTACTTTTGTGAAAAATGTTTGCCTAACAGTTTTCAAGTGGGACGTGTCGCGATTCGAGCCCGGGACTTTCGGATCAGCAGTCATACGCGAAACTATCTCACCGACAGAGCCATCCAAGGAGATATGATCCATAATATACATTTGATTTTCTAACGCTCCAGCCGAAGGTCCTACATTGGCCAGGAAGCGAATCTTTTACTTGGAAGTTTTGAATTTTACCGAACCATTGCTATTGCAAACTTGATAGGGATCTTTAACGCGCATGATAATTTTATATCTCATCCGAACGAGAATGTGGTTTTTTGAAAAATACTCGCCTAACATTTTTCAAGTGTCCGTGTCGGGAAACGAACCCAGCAACTTGCATTTGGTAGTCACAGACGAATCAACTAGGAGTCGCCTGCGTTTGAGCACCGCCCTAGGTAGCTTTTAAGCACCCCTACATTTGGTTTTTTTCTAATGCTTCGCCCAAGCGATTTTTTTACCTCCAAATTTTGCACTTTGCCGAATTCCTGCAGTTGCAAGCATGCATGATAGGGATCTTTAACGTGAGTGAAAACACACATACGGGACCTACATTTTACCTCTTATCAAAACGATGACGTATTTTTCTGAAAAATGCTCGCATAACATTTTTCAAGCAGGTCTTGTCGAGAATCGAACCCGGGATCTTGGGATCAGCAGTGCTTTTGAACACCTTATATTTGATTTTCCAATGCTCCACCCGAAGGTATTATATTGGCCAAGATGCGAGTTTTGTTTTTACCTAGAAATTTTGAATTTTGCAGAAGACTTGTTATTCAAAGTAAGGTAGGGTTCTTTGAAGAGACAATAACTTGACCGTGAAACCACAAGTGAAATAACTTCACAAACTGGATATTGAAAAATTACAAATTAGAGTTGATGTCTTGAATGGTGACATAAAAATAAAATATAAATAGTGTTTATTAAAAGTATAACTTTTGTTTTAAAATACAGAACACATTATTTTTTGAACGAGATGGGTGAACTTGATAGAATAATATGAGATTATTTATGTTTTCCATGTTTGTGCGTTTGTAAATCTCCAAGAATTTTCAGTCGTTTTCGTTTTTTGTGATGAGGTTCATCATCATCATTTTGTTTTCGACCTTACTTAAGGTCGGTTTGACGCAGCTCTAACTGCTTTTCTATTCTATGCTAATCTAAAATCTAAAAAGTTCTACACGAGGTTCATAACTGTCCTAAAACTACATTTTACTAAATAGAAAGACGGGAAAGTAATTGAGAGTATACATACGGCGACGCAAATGCTGGGTATGAAAATTGGCGTCTATTTTGTAATCAGAGTTTGTGGTATTCTTGTTCAAGCATTGGTTTGTTACAGTTACATTAGTATTTCGCATGCCCGACCAGATGGTGTAATAACATTGCACAAATTTTAGGAATGAATTATTAATAAGTTTTACAAAAGAAAACATGCACATTAACTCTAATCAAGCTTACCTTTTGTCCATTTAGATAATCAAGTTAAGGTAGCCCCATGTAAGGAATCCCTTGTATTACGGCATTCGGCAAGACTGAAATGCCGATGATATTCCAGATATGTTCTATTTACAAATTGTAACCGCGGAGTCCGTTGTTTACCTACAACATTAAATAGGAAACACAAAGGCTAGAGATACGATAGCGGGAGGAGTAAGGTAATCGACGAGAAAACTCCACACACTTTAAGTTATAAAGCACCACTCTCGCAGTTCTTTAAGATAAGGCAGTTACATGTAGAAAATGTAAACCACCCCTTAAGCGTAGCACGTTCTCATAGATTAAAACCGCATATCCCTTCAAATTGCGGAAAACGTCTACATAGCACAATACATAATAATAAATACTAATTTTAAAACTCCCCAGAATAATTTAGACAATCTATTTTCTGGCTAAATTACAATGTGTAATACTCCTAGATGCTAAAACTATTTTATACAGCTATGTGTAATATATTTAAATTAATGATTAGAAATGCCGTAAATGGAAGATTATTGGCTGGACCTAAAGATTATAGTCATTTACTACTTAACCCGGAAGTTAGTTAGTTATTTAAAATTACATGATTGCATTTCTGTTTAAAAAATGATTAAATTTTTATCTTATCGTGTAAATGTGCTGGTAATTCTTTTCTATATTGTAAGCATCAATCACAACTCCAATATCGCTTAAATTGTTTTAACAGGTACATCTTTTCATTCAAATTGGTTCAAATAAGTTGTAACATGCCATCTCATTCCATGTTTCATCTCAATTGATTTTACTTTTATTCCATTTTTAAAACATTGTAATTTTCTACTTTCTTCAGAATAACAATAAACTTTCAGTCTCAATTAAAGTCGTCTGTTTACTACAATACTTCAGTACAAAATAGCACTCGATATTAGAGCAGCATGGTGACGTTTAAAATGAGTATTGAGCAACTGACATCTATATTTCACATTGCCGTGCGGTGCTATGAGGCAAGGAGGCAACGGCATCACGCGGGACTTTCAAGGGGTCGTCAAAACCACTGGATTACATTTAACAAAATTAAAATGCGGCGATTTTATTCCTATGTATATTACTGATCTGCGCTTATTGTGGGTACCATGTGCAAAGGCGAGCGTTCGGCGCCGTGAGATTTTTATCTGAGAGTGCAAAATGTTTGTGATATACCGCGCGCGACACCGCGGCCACTTTTAATAAGAGCTTGGCGATGGGCGGCATGTATCACAAAAGATAATTGCACGTGTTAGGTATTGTACTTATTCTTTGAGATGGCGATATTTGATTTGAATGATATTTGGTCTCCAACAGCACACTCTTTAACAAGTGTCAGTACGTGTTGTGGTGCGTTGTTAAATGTCTATATTTTAGAAAGCCTAAAAAGGTAAGGGAATTGAATGTTGCTTTTTAAGTACGTAATTCTTATCGATTTTTACATCAAGTTTAAATTTAATTTACTATACATATTGTAAGGTACATAGTAGGTAATTGATATTCTTATAACAGTATAAATCAGAAAAGTAAAAGACTGTTGAAAGCTAATATTAAAAAGAAACGCTTAAAGAAAGATGAAGAAGGAAGAAAGCTAAACCATGTAATGAAAGAATTCTTGGTCCCTAAGCTTCAGTCAGAAGCGTCTACATCCACATCAATAGCAACCTTTTCGGATGTGGTGGACTCATCAGCGCTGTTTGAATTACCTCCTAAAGAAGTTGTTGAAGAAAACCAAGAAATCACACCCTCCAGAAGATTATCAAGAGCAGGGTAGCAATAGCAGTGAGTGAGTTCTGGCAAATAGACAAGATCTCTGACGATCCTGCACTATGGAATATTTTCTGCATGTCATCCAAAACTCGGCAGATACTGGTTGAGAGAGGTCCACATCAAGTTAAAGAACTGGAATTTCCTATTAACACAGGAAGGCACAAATTTTCAACCTCTCATTATTGCAAAGTATTAAGCAGTGATGAAATTGTTGAGAGAAGTTGGTTGATTTACTCTGTTACAACGGACGCCATTTTTTTACTTTTGCTGCAAATTGTTTGATAAATCCTCTTCCCATGATTGGTCTAAAAAAGGTTAATCTTATGGGAAATCTTATACGTATGCTCACAATGCATGAAAAGTCTGAAAACCGCAGTAATTCTTTCAGACAATGGAAAGAATTGACACTCGTTTAAAAAAGAACCAAACTATTGATGCCGAATATCAAAAAATTAAGGATTTGGAAATTCAGCACTGAAAAGGAGTTCTAAAAAGAATTATTGCACTAATTAGACTATTGGCTTCACAGTGCTTAGCCTTTCTAGGAACAACTGAACATTTGTTTCAGCCTAATAGCGGAAATTTTCTAAAGCTGGTCAAAAGAGTTCAAGGACAGTCTGATAAATGGTATGTGACTTATCTAAGCAATAAATATACAAGGAGAACTTATAAATTTGTTGGGAAATGAAATTTTACGTAAATTGTAGAAATAACAAAAAATGCTAAATATTTTTCCATAATTGCTGATGGTACCCCAGATGTAAGTCATATTAGTGGATATACTACCTTCGTACGAGCACAAAAAACCGGTTTTTCCCATGTTAAATCCCATAAGGAGGCTCAAGGTCCGTTCTGGTCATTTTTTGACCTACTAAATGAATCTCCATAAAACTCTTAAAAATCGTCTAGGTCTGGTTGTGGGGTGTATTAATGGCAAAATTCCTTGAATTTATCTCCATCAGAATAGGGTGAAATTGCCCCATAGGGTTAAATTGCCCCGTAGGGTGAAATTTCACCCTATTCTGATGGAGATAAATTCAAGAAACTTTACCATTAATACACCCCACAACCAGACCTAGACGATTTTTAAGACTTTTATGGGGATTCCTATAGTAAGTCAAAAAATGACCAGAACGGACCTTGAGCTTCTTTATGGGATTTAACATGGGGAAAACCGGTTTTTTGTGCTCGTACGAAGGTAGTATATCTACTTATGATGCATTATTCAAAATAATGGTAGACCACTCGAGATGCAGAAACTAGAGTTTAAAGCAAGAGTATTGACAACAAGTATAAAAAATATATAAGTTTATATGCGGGGTAATTCTTTGACATGACATTTTATTTGAAAATAATTCAGTCTCGAAACTATTGCAGGCTGAACATATGAATACATCGGATGCTAACGGAAACAACAGAATAAGTGAAAAGTTGCAGACAACTCGGATTTGAACAGATGAGAATTGCTGCTACTAAAATTGCTAAGAATCTTGAGTGTAACACTGATTTTCCGACCGAAAGTGAAGTTAGTGCTAGAAAAAAATGCGTCAATTTGACGAAAAAGCTGCGGACGAATCCTAAACGAAGGAAGATAAATTTAAGTTAAACTTTTTCAATTGTATTTCGGATATAACACTTAATTTTTTAAATGAACGATTTACCCTCTTGGAAACCCACAGCAAAAATTTTCAGTTTTTATACGACATCTTCCAACTCAGGTATGTAACTGATGAAATACTTGAAAATCATTGCACAAGCCTTCAGTCAATTCTTTCGGACGACAATGAGTGACATGTAAATGGGAATGATCTTCAAGAGGAATTGCGTGATGCATCTCGCATATTACAACATTCAATGAAACCACTCGATGTCATTAACTATTTGTACCAAAATAATTTAAGCACATTGTATCCTAATACCTGTATAGCGCTAAGAATTCTATTAACCCTACCTGTTTCTGTAGCAAGTGGAGAAAGAAGTTTCATAGCATTGAGCCCTGTTACTCAATCGTCCAGAAGCTTCGTGTCAACTTTTGTTGCTACTCATATGCTTTTATTGGTTGAAAATAGGCTAGTCTCTTACGTGAGCATCTAGAATCGTACTGAATGATGTTGCCTTCGCAGAATGTTGCAAATAGCTCCGAGCTATACTTAATTAACACCGTTTACTTATGCGCGTTATATTTACGTCTTTATCTCTTGATTTATGACGGTCATTTACCTTTTTTTCATTTTTGTAAACGACGATTTTATAGGTTCAATGAACACGTTCTTATGTTTGTTATTAAGAGGAAAACGCAATTGAATATTACGTGCTTTCGTCAAAATACGATCGTATGGAATTAGATATTGTACACTTCCATAAATTGGGCTTTATAATTTTTTGAAAACACGATCACAGTAATTACACATTTACTCGTAATCGAGTACTTTGATAGCAAAATGTTTAGATGACTTTTTCAAAAACGTTTTTATGCTCGCGGAATATCATTATTCATATCTAAAAACTTTTTCAATCATGGGTTTATACCTTTAGTGTTCTATATACTGAGCGTTTTTAAAAAGTACATTTCCATGAAAATGAATATTTACACAATCTGAACAACTGCCTAGTATTGTATAGGTACGCATTTTATTGTCGAGAGAAATAAGTACTTTAATTGTCAAATAAATTAATAAATAACAACATAATTTCGATAATTATATAATAAAACTATTTTATAAATTAACTTAGGTGTACGTTGCTTAAATAAATTGAATAATAAGAAGATATTAATTATATTCAAAAATACTTACGGAACAATGCAAATAAATTATACTACTTTTCTAGTTTTGTATGCACCCATCTATACTTATATTTTACTCAGGACCTAAAAGTCGCTAGCAGTTTATTTATTGCTATTAATTTTGACTTTCATAATAATGAAAATAGATTGCAATTATTTTACTTTATATTTAAACTTTTGCGAACCCGACGTTAGTTATGTTGTTACCCTAAGTCGAGCGGGCTAGTGTGGAAAGAACGAAATTAGTAACAGAATGCTCGCCCAAATTACGTATAACAAAGGAAGGGAAAGAAAGAGAAAGAAAACAAATGCCGCGCTAATGAGGTTTCTAAAGAACGAAACAACAGAACATACGACCCAATTCGCCTTTTGTAGAACATCTGTAGCTGAAAGTATAATTAAACACAAAAAACATAAAATACAACTCTAATAAGTAACTTCTATGAATTTAGATAGCAAACAATATTAAATTGGTTGTTTAGAGAGGAACATCTGAATTCTTCACTACACACGTACTAAAATAAAATATTAATTATATCTAGTAATAATCTAGCTGAAAGATGTTTTGTAAATAAAAGAACTACTTCATTACACGCTCATTGAATATTGCCGTATAATTTAGAATAACAAAACTAAGTGGCCTTTAACTACTCTGGTTAATTACAATAAAAAATCATTACCTACTGACACCTAAGAAACAAAGTATATATTTACAATAATGGTTTTAGACACAATCGACATAAACAGCTAATCAATACCACAACGATGGATAATTATCAAGCCTATATATATTTTCGAAACCAATTAACAGTTATCCATCAATAAAAAAACAATATCGCACAAACTCTATTCTGTTATCTTTATTCTAGAAAATAACAGTATTAAATAAGTAAAATTATTGCTCGCCAGTTTCTTAATATTTCTATGACACGAGTAAAACTCACGTACCATAAATAAGCAGAACCATTTAATGTCAGTTGCTTTTGAATACATTCCTTCCCGTAGGCTGTTATGAGTGTGGGTAACTGCAATGTGTACTCATCTCATCATAACTTGATCTACTTACAAAAACGACAGTCAGGCAAAATGTGCTGTTACAATAAAAACGAGAGTTTCCGTGTCATGGCTAAGCAATCATTGATTCAAGGAACCTAAGGAATGGAGCGTAAAATTCAAAGAATATTGGTTATAAACCGGGCTGAAAATATTAACATTTTTCGAAGAAACTTCACCCGTAAATTACCTATGTCACATAAAAAGAAAAAAATACGTTTTTGATCATTTTGTAATTGCCCATTTGGATTTATAATATTTATCATAGAAGAAACAACGCGAACTAACGCTAGAAATACAGTGCAATAAGTTTGAGCATGTTTCTGTCTTTCAAAGATAACACGGCTGCTTTACCTAATTATAATTAAACTAGATATTCAAGAAATTCTTATCAAACGCATGTCTAGATGAGAAAACAAAGATTGTAATATAAACATGTAGACTTGTCAATTAAATAAAGTACGAGTATCGTTGTTTGTCTAACTGAGCTAAATTGTGTATTAGAAGTGTGGTTTGTAAATTAAGGAGGCAGTAATTTACAAATACGAAATGGAACGTAACAAGGTGCTCAAGTTCAGCAACCACAGCGCTCCCTGGGACCCACTTTGGGAGCCACTGTTATAGACCTCATTTAGATAGTTTCTGTTTCAGATTAGTATCAAATCTTAGTGACGGATGTGGAAAAATCAATTCTGTTCGTATAGTCCTCCAGTTTTTTGACATTCTGATTTAGATGACTGCCATTTTGAAAACAAAAGAACTTCAAAAACGGCACGAGATTAAAGTATCGTCCTTTTATTCAAGTTTATGTAAAATTGAACCGATAATTTTAAAATACAACAATAAATCCTAAAATCGATTTTCAATTAATGATAAAGAGATACGACATATATAAGTTTTAATCTTCCGTATCGTACAGCTTAATTCAAGTTCTAGACGTTCTTAATTATTAAACGTGGGAAATAAGTCAGTTATATAAAAGCTATGTAATTTTTTGGATTAAATTGAGCCATATCTAATTGTTTGTACTTTACAGAAATTCCAACACTGAATCAAAGGGTGCATAAAAACTTTTTCAATTTTAATTCATCAGTATTCCTTTTTATACGGTATTACGTTAGTAAATATGTGGGTCATTGCTTATTTGCTAAAGACGACAGGAAGTGCCTCTCACACATACACCATAATAAACGGTTGGCCGTGAAATGAATTTATTATTTACGTGATTAGCATATAAAGGCGAGACCATTCATCATTGATGCACTGAAGAAAGGAATACAATGAATAATAATTGATATAAATACAATATAGGATAATCTTGAGAATGATTATAATGGAGACTTTTTTCAATAAAAATTTGTTCAACAAATGAATGAATATCCCATAAACATGGAGTAGCAATAGCAGTTATTTGTGCACTGGAAGTAAATACATGCTCCCTATCGCTTAATCAGTGGATGTGAGATATTTAGCGCTAAATATACGGGGCTCATTGATTACCTATAAACTAGTACTAGCAGACTAGTGTGCTCTAAACAAGCGTGCGCTAACATTGGGTGACACGAATTTTTTTCACTTGTGTCTGGTGGAAAATTTTGTAAGATAAAAGTTAAAAGGCAAAAGTGCCGACGTTAAATTTTTTCACAAGTAGATAGCGTGTATTCTTTTTAATAAATCTGCAAAAAGGTACATTTGACCTAACTGCATATAAATGTTTTGTGAATTCTTTGCAATTCATTATGAACCTTATTAATTTTTTATTAGAGGTAACAGGGTAAATGCGCTAGTAATGGACCACTTAAGGGTTGATTGCTTACATTTCCTATACACCCACGATTATCTATAAAACGTAGTGTGGCAGCTGCTAGTTCTAACCTCCTACTATAACTTGCTATCACTTTTTTCAAACCTCTTAGTTAAAGATTCTGACATTTATTTAATATTGATGGTGCCTTTGTGCACCTAGTGGATTGGTTTTAAACTTGGTGTACTAAAACTGGGCTTAGCTGTGCTGGACCACTTAGAATTGTTGCGACTTGGTGCCGGTGGTTGGGGGCGAACACCTAAATTCCTGGTTCTGTTTACTGACTAATCCATATATAAAGGGTGAAACAATTATCCATATATGCTGCTATGATATCACCGTACTCCGATGTATTTAACGTTCAGTTGCCTGCGGCTCGCCACCGCTCTGTGTTTCTAAATAAACTAGGATAAATTTTATATTTCACACAATTCGTTTTGTATGCCTCGGCTAGCTCAGTTCACCCCCACACAGAGTGCACAACGATACGATAAACAAAGAAATTTTACCTCCCTTTTCTCTAACACTTCCCACTTGAATAAGGTAAACAAAATTAACTAAAATTTATATAATAACCAAAATATGTACAATTTGTAGTTTCATAACCTTTATAATATCATTCGCTATTTAAGAAAACTCCTGGATCAAAGTAGCAATATAAATGAGTTTGTCCCCAAATCATGACTCCTTTAAATCCGTTTAAAGCCGGCAAAAATAACTCTGTATACTACCTATAAGTCCGTTGAACGTTCAATGACCTTCTTTCCCTTATATGCAATTTCTATGTATCAACCAAAAATTTGTGATGACCTTTTACATAAAAATATCAGTACATGCAAAATTTTAATGTTCAAAAAGAAATTAATGCCTTATTCTGTTAATGAATTTTATCTCTGACCTGTTGTTTTTCCCTGTTGAACTACTGGTTGTGAATACGCGTTTCTGCGTGCACTCCAATTCTTAGAACTGCCGCTGCGTGCTGTTGACCAGTATCCTTGGATTGTTTTCAGTTAGATTTTCTTATTGATTTTGTTTGGTAGTTGTTTATTGAATCGCGTAGTACAGCTTGGTTAAACGCCCAGTTTAACACTTAATCGTTTACTTAATTGAATTTAGTTCAATCCAAAGTTCAATCCTCAGTTTAATATTTAGTTCAACCTTTAGTTCAATACTTAGTTTAACACTTAGTTCAATAATTAGTGTCCTAAGTTAATAAATATTAAAGATTATGTTTAATTAGAATTTTGGACTTAGTTTTAAATGTCAACGGCGAATTTCTGTTGTATATATGCACTTATACTAGTATTTGAAATTTTCAATCGCCAACTTTCACTTAAATATTATTATTTAATTTGATAGTTTAACTTCGCGTGTTATCTTGGTTCAGACAAGTACATAACGAGTCTTGGTTGTACAAAGACTGGCCCTTTATCATCTCCTACACTATTTAAAGGTACGCCTACCCACCTGTTATAACTGGTTTACCGAGTTTCTCTTGTTGATTGAGGCGTTGCACTTGTCTCATCGTGCAAGCCTTCGGGTTTTCATGGAGTTACCATCCAAAATTTCGTTGCAGTGCTTTTGCAAATCACGTAGACATCAAATTTTGTATTGTGGATTCTGTTGACCATGATACCTTGTACCTTCTCAAGTCACGTCTTCTTATTTGTATAGAATTTATTACTTGAAATCGCACGTAGTCAAACGTATGGTTTCTTATTTTTGTTTTCGTAATCTGTTGGGTTTATGTGTTGATTTTATATTGAAGATCACGTAGGCAAATTTTACAATTACTCAAATTAAATGCGTTTATTTACTTCCTGCGTTTATAAAACATGTTTGTTTTGAAAGATTTGTTTATTGTGGGCATTAATGCCTCGAGTTTAAAAAAATTCGTTTCATGTTTGTTTGACTTTCGTTGTTTCTAATGCGTATTTATTTAAAGTTTATTAATGCATTGCTATTCTTAAAATGAATTGGATTGCATATAATGCTTTTATCTTACTAAATGTGATTGAATTCTTGAAGATGAGCTTCCTTTTATTGATTAAAGTTGGTTGTGACTTTTATACAGTGTGTTTGATTTTTGCTTTTTGTATAATTGTCGAATTGCGTACTCTTTATGCTAAAATTGTATAATTTTCTAGACTTTGATGTGGTTTACATGGATTGTTCAATCCTTGTGACCCTATATACCCTAAATAACTCTATTAGCATAGCAATGTATATACATAATGATGTGATAAAGGGTTCACGAGAGGTCATTGAAACTGGAAAAATTTTATAAATAAAAACCCACCCAAAGAGAAGGAAACGGAAAAATTGAAATTTCTGAATATTTAATTGTTCCACCCTATATAAATATAAGCGTACTTCTTTGCCATTACAACACAACGCCCTAACTAATGTTAGCTGATTTAGGAACCCTAGTAAGAAAATTCACGAACAATTTTATAAAAGCTGAGTGGTTTAAAATTTATTAATAGGGTAATTGTATAATATTATTAAAGTAAGATACTGAAATAAATAATAAAATACGTAGTACAAATCTTTACAACAACAATTAAAAACCGGTACTTTACTATACACACCAAATTCAACAAATACAAACATACTTTCCATGACCAGTCATCCTACAAGCATGGAATTGGAAATATTTTATGCATTGCAAAGTTACAGAAATCATTATAAATTACTCAACTAGCTATGGTAAGGTTTCTGGATACCGAGAACCCTACACCCTAACCGCAAGGTTAGTACAAGTTGTTCGACCGCTGTGAATTAGAACATCACGTAAACTCTGGGACATTTCAACTTAGACATACCATCAAATTATAATAGTAAGGATCATTCGAACACAATCGATCAATCCTGCTTTTCTAGCGGCTAGAATTCAATCGACCATCAACGAAATTGAGCGATGACAAGTGTTAAGTAATTGAAAGTACGGTATTTTAAATTCGGGTTTGCCGTGAAAAGCTCTAAAACGCATTCTTAAGCGCGGAATTGAATAACTACCGCAACTGATTAAAGATCAGCTGAATTAGTCAAAAGCTTTCATCAACATTAGTTGGATTAACGAATTACTTATTGACACCAGAAGTTTGTCTTGCTTTAGAAAAGGGTGGCTGAACCTTGCATTCTCGCCAAAAAGCTGTAAGTGATAAAATATTTAACTTCCTACCTGTTTATATTTTGTTGACATATGTTACATTTTCACATGTAATTTATTAGTATTCAGAGTTTTACGTGATGCACGCTTGATATAAAGCGAAATGTACTAGAAATAAGCACTAAAATTGTGGTCATAAAAATTCATATAGGTAGTCAAATTTATTGGATAATTAAATGAATTTAAGATATTCATTTTAGATATACGCGATTTGGTCAAAATCACAATTAAAGCCTAGTTTATCAGTGTTGGTGCTGATTGTTGAAACTTATAATTTCATGTTTGCTAATATAGCTTAAGTGAAAGTCTTGCTACTTTTTTTATTTGTGTTTCGCTTAAAGCAGCAGAGGAAGTTAGTGTAAACATGGTTCCATCATCCTGTCCAGATAGGAAATAATCGTTTAGTCGTCTTGCTGATCACTCACAATCTATTCAAGATCCAAAGATCGGTATCGGATGAGTTGGCACTGGTAACTTTATTATTGGACTGAAAGTTCAGGTTCCAGGTAGGTGTCGGAGTTGTAATTAAATACCCCAAAAAATTTCTTTTGCTATCATTGAATCCACCCATGGCCATTAAGCTAGCTCGTGCAAATTTTTTTCTGTCACGTATTCAGGGTATAGTAAATTTAAAGATCACTAGCGTCAAATTATCACGTAACAAATGTACACTAAACCATTTTAGTTTTTCCTAAAATTGTGTAAAAGCTTCGGCACGGTTTTTAAATTTTAAGATATGCGTAAGCTTTCTGAATATGTATGATATAATACTAAAGTTGATGTCTAATTAGTGAGATTACTAAGTTTTATGTAATATACAGGCGAACTCGACAAACTATTAAGGTGGTTTCCTCTCATCAAAATAATGAAAAAGTTCATATAAGTATATGTCCGGAAATGCTTTGTTAGCGAGTTACGGCTAGCGGAATATTTCGCCCGATTTTCTGTGAAAAACGGAAATAAAGCCACTGCTTTTTATGGCGTTAAGTTAGGTGTTAAATTTATTGGATTCATCAACTGCCAGTTCTGATTGAAAATGTACCACTTGAGAGAAGACATCAAATGATATTCCACCATGATGGCGCACTGGCACATTATTTACAAAATGTTAGAGAGCACTTACAGATAAGTTTTCCGGGCAGATGGATTGGTCGAGGTGGACCAACTAATTGGCTTCCTAGGTCCCCCGATTTAAATCTCTTGGATTATTACCTGTGGGGTCATTTAAAGCAACTTGTATACGCAGAACCAGTTAATTCCAAAGAAGAATTATTGAACCGAATTTTAAAAGCTTGTGAACTACTTAAGAAACGACCGAGATATTATCGGAGGATACGCGTGGTTTCATTAAACGCGCCAGATTGTGCATAAATTATCAAGGAAATCATTTCGAACACCATTTGGAAGGTATGGAAATTGGAATAAAAGAATCAGCAATTAAAATGTTTTGATTTTACGTAGAACGTTTATTTAATAAACAGATACTGCATTTTCTCTCTTATTTTTCGTATGTGTTGATTTAATTAAACATTAATTTTTTAAACTTTGTGTTTGTTTATTATTGGCCTATTTTACATCATTCCCTTAAGAATTGAATTCATTACTAGTTTTGTTTAAAAAGTTTGTGTGTTTATTACCCATTTAACGAAATTAATGTAGTTTAAATCTAAACGAAGCATATGGTTTTCGAGACGAATTTTGCGGATTTTGTCTGATATCTCAGATATGGGTGATGCTAGAGGTCTAGGACATGTTTTATTTAATTTTTCAGTTCATTTTACATACAATCCAATAAATTTAACACCTAAGTTAACGCCATAAAAAAATGAGTTTGGCTTTATTTCCGTTCTTTCCCAGAAAATCGGGCAAAATATTTCGCCAGCGTAATTCGCTAACAAACCATTTCCGGACATATGTTTATATGAACTTTTTTCATTATTTTGATGAGAGGAAACCTCCTTAGAAGTTTGTCGGGTTCCTCGTGGGACACCCTGTATAGTGAGTGACCGCTAAAGCTATTGATGTTACTTTCCACGTTTATATACAAATTTGCAACTTTGTTTCTATAGCCATAAAAAGGTGTAAGTAGTCTAAATATACAATTGGTATTTTACTCAATTTTATGAATTATAGAAGTTAGTGAGTGGCAACTAAACCTTCGCATTAAGTTTGGATAAATATCTCGCAAACGTATAGGTCACGTATACCCATTTGCTGATTTGAAACAAATACCCGACTTCTACATAAACGTAAAAACAGTGAAAAAGGTTCAGAAGCTACCTACGACATATCAAAGGATTAATTATTGGTATAGCTTAAGAAATTTAATAACATAATGTGCGAATATTCAGACCGTCTACATAGACTTGAGAAATTAATAGTAAAGTCCACGTTATCGCGAATTCTGTACTCTATTAATTACCAATCCTTATTACAGTCTCTACGTACAAGATTGAATTAGTTGATTCTCTAAAAAATTACCCAAACATAAATCTTTATTAAAAATACTTTGAATGTGTTTAATATCCGCCACAAACCATACAAAATGATAATCGTTAACTAATTAGTTGATAAATTTTTATATCATTCCGAGATTAGCAAGTAAATAGCCGTATAAAATAATAGAATCGATTACTAATTAGTAGTTGAAATTTCCATGACGCCAGGACAAGTGCATACTTGGGCAAATATTATTATGTATTTTTCCCACGACCGTCCAATAATAGTAGCCATTAGCCTGTATACCATAACCTTATTTTAATAAGAAGGTAACACAAATTTGCATCCGGCGATGTAAAAAAGAGCCATAATTCCATTCAAAAATCAAGTTGTCCATGATTGAAGTTATTTAATTGGAAATGAAAGCTGCTCAAGTGACAAGAAAATGCGGATATTAGCAGTTTGTTGTTAATTGAAACAATTCATTATTAGCGGCTCCTTACATTGTAACATATGTTTTTCAATAACCACGACATTCGTTTTTTTAGACCGTCAATTTTTGTAAGAATGTCGAATAACATCCGAACGGTACGCTTTAGCTACCGTATATATTATATAATGTTGGTCTAAAATTAAATGAGATATCTAAATATGCTATCATAGGTATATCAGCAATTTCATTTAAACAATACAATTATTACAGGTCACTTCGTTATACCCATTGTTTACTCTGAATTTATTTTTATTTTGTACAACTTCCAACCGGTTAGAATGCTCCAGCTTAAAAAATTTTGAAAATAAATTATTAAGCGCTAAATTTAGTATTTACCGTCCCCGCACTAATCACTCCTGGTCGAAGGGTTCGACATTTACATTGACATTTTACGACTTTTGTAAAACATTTATAGCAATTGACAGCATTTATAAGGCACGTAAATTTGACAACTCGTATACAACATTTACTAGGTTATGAACCCGCACGCAATTCACGTAAATATTAATAGTTTTATCGCGCAACCAATTGGGTCTCACTATAATACATAATACTATAATACATAAAATTAAAAACACATTTAATGTTCATTTTAATGTTGTACAGTTTATAAAAGATGCGTTCCAAAGTAGTAATAACAATAACAATAACAGTAGTCTTCATTAAACTAATATTCAGCACAATATTTTTCCTAGAGAGGCGAAGATTACTTTTAAACTGCTCTTTAACTCTTAATCTTACTAGTTTACAGAAGAAAAGGAAGTGCATATTAAATTAAGCCAAAAATAAATACTCATATAATTTATTCTTAATTTAATAGGTAGTGTTTTATATTCTTCCGAAATATGTACAATGAATTACACAAATTTGGTTTAAGCAAACAGGACCTTGTCAAAATAGCACATTCTAATTGCACCATGGCTGCCCGAGTTGAAAAGGTACATTTTTAATGATGTTCTAGTAAACGCGCATGGCAATGGAACGTGTGGAAGTTGAGTTATTGCACTGTAAGTTACAGTGTGTTACGTTTATTTTGAACATCTTGTACATTTTTTTCTGTTAATAAGAAATACGCGGTCTAATAATTTTCAACTGAAATCCATTTGGCGTTAAAAACGAAAATTAATTCAGTAAATTAAAATAACCCTTTCACGTGTTAATTCATTTATCTATTTGTATAAATTCGATTCCTATTGTTACATCCTAGAGCCTAATTAATAATAAATGCTCCTAAGAATTCCTCAACGTTTATGCTAAAATTAAACAGGCGATAACTGGTTCTAGGTATCTGATAATTGATTCTTATGTGTTTTCCATTGAAAGCTTCGTCGAATTAAATCCGCGTATTATTTCAATAAACCGTGTTTTTCCAGTTTTATTTCTTTAACAACAATATTACTTTGAACTCGAGTCATGTGAAACGAAATTAATATTCACTTGCTTTTCATTCTACACAGAGAAAACACGCGTAGAATGGTTGGTTGTTGCCGTTTTTCTGTATGAAAAGTTCGCGCACGCCTTACAGCGTGGTGAGTATTTATGGGTTTTTAAAATTGTTCTTTTCGATGACAATAAATTAATTTTATTTATAATTACTATAGCTCCTTCCGGTGAACCTTAAAGCCACAATGAATGGTTGCCCCTTGTTGTGGTGTGAGGACCACCCCAAGGCGGGATCACACGCACCTCTGTTTCGCACTGTTTTTTACCGTCGGTAGGAGCCAACCCAACGGTGGTGACTCGAGGGTGAGTGTTTATACACTAAGTTTCTTATACGGGTACCCGATAGTTGTTGGAAACTACATATGTATACGGGTCTACGGATGCATCACCTTGTTGGTGGTAAAATGACTGGTTGTTTATATGTGCGACGATATTATAATGTTTACTGATTTCTTTATTAGGATAATTTTATGTATAGAATTCCGCACTTACAATGCTAATTTCGAGCTGTGGTTTTTAGTGGGGTAATTTTGTTCCTTCTTCTTGTTTGAAGATTAATATAGGGAGTGACCTAAAAACTGCAGCTCGTCATGTTAAAAATGATTCTTTTTTATTCGTAAATATGTATATTGTGTACCTTACTAATTGTTAATCTATGGTACTATTGTGTTTTGTATATAATTTTGTTTTTTTAATTAGAGGTTTTTTAGTTTGTAAATATTTGATTGTACGTGAGTGAGTATATTTTTATTTCAGGCCTCCCTTAAACTTTTTTGTAGGTATAATACCCCACCCACTCACCGATTGTGCCCGGTGAACTTCTTCCCGTTTTATTTTCTTTTTTAGTCTACGTCGCTGAACGTAGCAAGTGTGTTTGTTGCATCGATGCAAAAACGATCATCGAACAAAGAGCTGATACTAAGTTCTGTTTTAAACTTGGTAAAACTTATCGAAACGCTTTCGTTGATGAAACAAGTTTGTGGTGACGAGTATTTATCTGGAGTGATATATTTGGACTACTTGCACCTTCTTATGGCTATAGAAACAATGTTGCAAATTTGTGTATAAATGTGTAAAGTAACCAAAATTGCTTTAGCGGTCACTCACTAGGTGTTCCTAGAGAATGGAAACTGTAAGATATATCGCTTGGAGCGCCTTTTCGGAAAAATTGTCTCGAACAAAAGTTGTAGGAGTTTTGATGCGCGATTGAATGGTGATTTTGAATTCGACTTTGACCTTGTCCTTCGAGCTCATTTGAAGGTTGACTATGTTTTTTTTCAAATGGGAACCTCTACTTTTTATTGCGGATTTGGAAAGAGCATTAAATTTTACATTCAATGATGACCTTGATCATGATCTTCAACATCACTCCAATGTCAATGTTGTTTTTGCAACGGGAACACTGGATAACTTTGAGGCAATTAAATTTTTTGAAAAACGATAAGAACAAATGTTTTAGGATTTTTCCATGGCTATTCAATGGTGACCTTTGATTTGACCTTGACCTTGACCTGCAAGGTCATTTCAAAGTCAACTCGGTTTTTTCAAATGGGAACTCCTCTTTTTTATTGCGGATTTGGAAAGAGCAGGAAATTTTGCATTCAAATCGTTCCTCTCTTACTTATCCAACGATTATTGAATTCTTCATTTAGATAGTCCCTTACAATTGTCCGAAAATGTGCCGGCGTGGCTTTTTACTGAAACCAAACCTCATCGTATTCTTCACCAGCTCTCTCCTGTATCGCTCGTACTACTTCCGCCTGCAATAATTCCAAATACTTCGAACCATCTAAAGTCATCTATGAAAAAAGTCCAACTATTCGGTCCCTAAAAATACCTGCCCAAACATTTAATTTTTACGGATATTGCGTGTGATGTTCGCGCAACCAATGAGGATTTTCATTGCTCCATAATCTGCAATTGTGACGATTCACTTCACCATTGTGAAAGGTTGATTCATCTGAAAAAACAATGAGCGATTGAAAATTGGGGTTTCTGAACAATCCTTCCCATCATGTTCTCACAAAAAGCCAATCGTTGGTCTGAATCATCTGCATTTAATTTTTGACGAAGAATCATTTTGTAGGGGTGAAATTTAATGATCTTTAAATTCCTAAAAATCGACGTCTGGCTAATTTGAAGCTGTTGAGAGGCCTTTCTAATAGATAAATGCGGGTCTTCGATGAATGATTGGGCCACTTCCATTTGCCGCTCATCTGAGGTTTCAATTTTCGGCCTTCCAGATTTCGGACGATTCTTATTAGTCCCAGTTTCTTCAAATCTCTTGACTGTATTTGAGACAGTGGACCTACTAATCTCTGTTAAGCCAACTCGAAATTTTTCATTAAACAACACCATTACTTCGTCATACGACCTACATCTATCACCCCAACCTCTCATTATTTATAAAGTAACTCTCTCTCGTTCTGTTAGAGTAGCCGTGGCAAAAGAAAAGGGAAGAATAACGGGAACGAATTTTGAAGAAACAGCAATAGCGGCAAAAAATTAATCTTACTAGCTATCCTGTTAGAGAAGCGAATTCAGCGAAAGTAATTGTTACTCAAAAGTCATAAAATGACAATTCAAAAACAGAATCGACACTGTTAGAGGGCCGAATTAAAATTATAATTGAAAACCAGAAACGGCGCCAAAAGCAATAAACTCCACTATTCTGAGAAGGACTGTTAGAGAAGCGAATGCAGCGTAGGTAACTGTTTTAATTATAAAGAATAGAAATACTAAAAACAGCAAACCTGCCAATTCAATGTACTCAACTAAATATTAGAGGTGCAAATACAGCGAAATGAAGAGGACAGTAAACGGGGGTGGTCGAGATTTTCAAAAACTCAACTAATTTACGCCAAATTCGGTACAGGGTGGGGGTTTCCGGATGCCGATTGAGATTCTGCACTCAGTTTTTGGAAATTCAGAGTCCAAGATGTCGGATCCAAGGTGGCGGACGAGATTTTCAAAAACTCAACCAATATACACCAAATTCGGTACCGGGGGGTTTTCCATTTTTCCAGTTGCCGATTGAGATTATGCACTCAGTTTTTGGAAAATCAGAGTCTAAGATGGCATATACAAGATCGCAGACGAGATATCTTAACGAGTTCAAGTGAATCAAATGAAAAATTGTATAATTTTGAAGATCAACACAGAACATATATTTACATCAACAAATTAATGAAGATGATCATGACGGGGAAATTGAATATTGTCAAAACATGATGGAAAGAATTGTTCAGTATTTTAATTTTGAGTTACTATTTATTTAAACAAATCGACATTTCAAGTCAATCGCTGCAGAAGGAAATGGTCTCAATTATTCGTGAAATAGCTGTTAAAATTACATATTAATAATAATTGGATAGAACGGAAAGTAACTATTCAGCAGCTAGCTAAGACCGCTCATTTAACTGTACTTAATTTTTTCTTTTACGGCTACTTAAAAATAATCGTGCACGTTACTGAACCAAAAGATATGGAGTATCTGAGACAAAGAAAAGACAGTGATTGCGCTAGTATTATACCTGATACTTTAGGAGCGCTATTGAAAATTTGAGCCTTGCCTTAACTGGCCGGGTTTCCTCACTTTGCCTTAACTAGCCGGGAATCTTCGCCTCGATGGGTGGATTCAATGATAACAAAACCCACCTGATACTGATCGTTAGACCTTAAATATATTGTGAGTGATCAACCAGACGACTAAACGATTATTTCTTATTTCGACAGGATAATGGAATCATATTTACTCTGACTTCCTCTCCTGCTTTAACCTAAATACAAATAAAGAAAAAGGAGACAAGACGTTCATTTAAGCTATATTAGCAAACATGAAAATCGTAAGTTTCAACAATCACCACCAACACTGATAAACTAAGCTTTAACTCTAATTTTGGCCAAATTGCGTATATCTAAAAGGAACATCTTAAATTCATTTAATTATCCAATAAATTTAACTATCTATATTAATTTTTATGAACACAGTTGTAATGCTTATTTGTAGTAGATTTCGCTCTATATCAAGCGTGCGTCACTTAAGAGTCTGAATACTAATGAATTACATGCGAAAATGCAATATATGTCAACAAAATATAAACAGGTAGGAAGTTAAATATTTTATCACTTATGACTTTTTGGTGAGAATGCAATGTTCAACCACCCTTTTCTAAAGCAAGACAATAAGTAATTCTTTAATCCAACTAATGTTGATGAAAGCTTTTGGCTAATTCAGTTGCGGTAGTTTTTTAATTCCGCGCTTACGAATGCGTTTTAGAGCTTTTCACTGGCAAACCCGAATTTAAAATACCGTACTTTCAATTACTTAACACCTGTCATTGCTCAATTTCGTTGATGGTCGTTTGAATTCTAGCCGCTGGAAAATCAGGATTGATCGATTGTGTTTGAATGATCCCTATTATTATAATTTGATGGTATGTCTAAGTTGAAATGTCCCCGGGAGTTTATGTGATGTTCTAATTTACAGTGTTCGTACGATTTGTACTAACCTTGCGGGTAGGGTCAAGGGCTTCTCGGTCTGTAGGTTTTTAATTGTTGTTGTAAAGGTTTGTACTAAGTATTTTATTATTTATTTCGGTATCTTACTTTTATAATATGATACAATAGCCCTATTAATAAATTTTAAACTATTCACTTCTATAAAATTGTTTGTGCATTTTCTTACAATGTCCTAAACTAGCTAAAACTGAAATATTTTCCTATATGTCAGTGTATGCATAATTAATGCTTAATTTTACAAATTTACAGATTTATATAGCGGTGACACAGCTTTTATATAATTATAACGAGACATTTAAATAAAATCAACAGCAGCCATTATATAATATATAACAATTAATATCCCTTTCTACATATACATCAAATTTAATGAAATTTAGTAATAATGTTTCAGCTATCTAAATGTAGAAAAAAGTGAGGTAGTTTATTAGCAACCATTTTCTGTATAACATACTTTATAGCTTTTATAAGTGTCCATAAAATTTAATAATATACCGCCCAATCTATACGCAGATTTAATGTAATGCAGCAGCTTATGTAAACACAAAAATACGTTTTTTCATATCAAAGTGAATTCAATAGCTTATATATATATATATATATATATATATATATAATATATATATAATATATATATATATATATATATATATATATGCATATTTGTAAAAATTTGTTACGGTTGCTGATGACTGAGGTATAAAAATTAAAAACTGAACTGATAGTTGTCGTTTCGTGAAATTTATTCACATTATTAAAGCTCAATTCTTAAGTAATTAAATTAAATAATTACATTTAATTTTTTAAGAATTAAGCTTTTATAATGTGAACAAATTTCACGAAACGTCAGCATACAATTCAGTTTTTCATTTTTATATCTCAGTCCTCGGCAAACGTAATCAATTCTCACAAAAATAAATATGGAGAACATGATGTAATTCAATAAACCCACCCAAAAAAGGAAGAAAACTGGAAAAATTAAAATTTTCCAATATTTAACTTCTCTACCCTGTATAAATATCAAGCGTAATTATTTGATGAAGTATGAAGAAGCCCTTATTAATCATGTCCCGTGTATTGCATTTATTGCAGAGTGTGAAACGGATATAAACTTAAAAGCCCAATCTTTAAAATAACTTAGATTGTAAGCTATCTAAAATATGCGAAACTAAAATCCGTACCCTGTTAGAATTAAAATCGATTATTTTAAAACGTAAATACATAAGCCATTCATTTTCATTACATAGAATAATATCAATTTAATACATCCGCGTAAAAACAATGTCAATGTATTGCATTCATAAAACATAAGATCTAAGCACTTATTAAAAGTACTAGATAATTTTCCGTGTGTGGATTTTGAAAATATTCATTCTTGTTAAAAACTTCCAGAATTTTTCTTTATTAATAAATGATTACGTCACGTTACTAGGAAATGTTGTAAAAGTCAATTATTTCCAGATTTAGTAGCAGTGCAATTAGTTTTATATAAATGTAGATGTATATCTACCACTACTGCATAAAAATTAATAACCTCTAGTTGTACATCAATTTAAAACCAACTGTACCTGTTGGCAGATTTAATAGTACAACAGTTCGTATATAGACGTAAAAATATTTTAATTAGTTTACAGTCACCTTTATGCATTTAACAAAAATTATTAACTTATAATTACTGAACAACTTTTAAAATGTCTTCTGTAGATTGACACTGTCCTTGCCATTTTGGAGGTTTAATAAAAATGTCTCTACTTACATATTCAAGCAGCAAAAATGATGTTTCACTGGCATTGAATTATATATTTTAACAACTTTTATGTGCACGTAGCGCTCAATAGATTAGTGTTTTTGACTTCGATACAGTGATTATGATACGCCAATTTTACAATTTTTGCTCTAAATATCCATGGTTATTTATATTGTTTCTTAATTTACTGTATTTTTATTATATTAACTTTTATCTGGCTGAAAAACAAGTTAATGGTGCTATCCTAGCCTACTTAAATATATGATTTACAAAGTTAACCCAAAATCGCCGGTTTTGGTCTTCTGTACTTTATGGACGAGTCTACATTCTTATCGATGGCTATTTTAATGATTGAATTCTCGTGTTGAGCCATTTCACCTGAATATCTTCATTGCGGTTCATTTAATACGTTTCTCGATCCTTTCAATGTTGATGTCGGTATGAATTTGGTCACTATTGATGTTCCGTGGTGCGACGAGTTTGTAGGTTTCTGATTGCAGCTTGTTGATGTGTAGATTTGAGTTGGTCTGATGACGGTCATTGTATAGTCTTAACCATTTTTAAAGTTGATAACTGTTGAAGGTGTATACTTCTGTTCAATAGTGAACTATTATTGAATCTGCTCTGATGAATCGTGCTTGGTTCAGTGGTCGTTGCGGCATTTCTAGGCGTGCTTCTTGTAGATGACCACTCATAATCTTCGGTATGTCGCGACCGAACAACCAGTGGAACGAGCGAACAAGCCTTGGAACGCCGGCTTCCATCGGATACTTCTTAGTTCCATCGAATCAGTGTTGGCCCAAAAACAATATGAGCCTAACCATTCCGACGTGAACGTTCGATTCCATCAGCTTGAAGATCAGTGTCTGGTGCCACACTATATGGAATGCATTGAAGACATCTATTAACACTATCCTGGCGATTATTGCTTCCTGTTAAAACTATCTGTGACTTACGCCACGAACCGCTGGAATTGGTGAACGATGAATTGCGTTCATTGAAGCTGCATTGTTTGTCGGAGATGCCCACTTGCCATTCAAGCTCGTCCAGTGTCACTTCTTTCACCTCGAAGACTGATGTGGCGTTAGTTTTGCGGGAAAGTCACATACCATTCCGACTTCTGTAACAAAATTACGTTTACGTACTTCCGGGCGACCGGGAAAGACGCATACGTAATGTGACGTTAAGATTAGCGGTATTATCGCTTTTGTTTGTACCGTAAGTGATTTGATTGTTTTGGTAGGGATGCCGCTTAGTCTTGTATCTCCTGCGCATCTTCCAGCATGATCTGGCACTTATTGTAACCTCTTCCACGAAGTCGAGATCCGGTTCAACGCAACTGAGGGTGAACTGTCGTTCCAGGTTCCCTTGCAGTTTTCGGAGTAAACAATACCATTCTCGCCATGGATGGGTTTCAGTGTACTTGTTTTTAAAAATCTTCATCATGCTCTAGAATGAATGACCATCTTCCTAGAAGGAAAAGTTGGTATGTGTACATGTATATCACGTATGTATATTTGTAGGTTTAGTAACAATATTAAAATTTTTAATGAGCGTAAAATATGTACAAAAGAATGAATTTGATATAGGTTAAATAAATTACTGCATTGATCGCAATTTTATATATCAGGTTTTATAAATTTGTAACAAAGAGAACTGGTTTTCTTTACACCGTGGCTTGTAATTTGCCTTATTTGAAAACTTTCGTCAAAGTACTGGAGTTTTGTTTGTGCACAAAAAACTCCTTCCTAAAGAATCTTAATAAATTGACCTAAATCAATATCTTACAAACACTTAATAAAACACTAATATTAAAAATTCTTCAAGAGATTTAAAGTCCCATAATAAAATATTAATATTACCGAAATATGAAATAGTATGAATCTCTAACCCTTATTTGATGTTCGCGCTGCAATCAGCTGTTGTCCTTGATACGCGGCGGCTCCATGGCGTAGTGGTATGTGTGTGACTACTACGCCCAAGGTCTCGGGTTCGAATCCCGAAACGGTCCGCTTGAAAAATGTTAGGCGAGCATTTTTCATAAAAATACACCCTCGTTCGGATGAGAGGTACAATGGAGGTCCCATGTGTGAGTGTTGTCACGTACTTTAAAGATCCCTACCTTGCTTGGAACAGCAAGGGTTCGGTAAAATTCCAAATTTTCCAGGTAAAAAAAACTCGTTTCCTGGCCAATGTAGTACCTTCGGGTGGAGCATTGGAAATAAAATCACACATGTCCTTGATACGCCTCACTCAGCAAATTCCCAGGTTGAATGAAGCTTTAATTTGAATTATGTTCTGCGTCCAACGAATATTTCGGCATCAATGCCTTCCTCGTTTTATAGATAAAATTTCAATATTGTACATTAGATTCAAACCGAAACCAAAAATAGTACTAAACCAGAACTACAACTAAAGATAGTACTATTTCAGAAGTAGAATTAAACCAGAGGTTAAACTAAGGCTCCATAAAATTTGTATAAACATGAGTTAAAATAAATTCTTGCCCTTACATTTATTTAAACAGCCTTAAGTAAAAATGTTGAAACCTTTCTAACTTCACTTTGCAAATATTTAACTTTTTATGCAGATTAACGTGCTGTGTAGTTTATTTTCACTTGTAGTTCACGGAAAAATATTCTCTTTTGCAGGCGTCAGATTTGTAGAATATCTATTACATTGAAATTTTTCTAGCATCTGTAATATTTTTAAAATTATCAAATAAATAAGGAAATCTAATAGAGCTTTTAAAGACTAATGTTGAATATAGATTCGCATAATTTCCACATTTACTAACCTTCTATCAGAATAACATGATTTTAGCTGACTTGAAAATAGTAGAGTGTTTGAACTTTTGTTTTGGATATCGAGGTTAAACGCAACGTATGCTACACTAAATATGAAATAACAGGAAAACAAGCTATATTGTAGGACTAGCTATTCAGACGACAATTAATCTTGTTGTTTTCATATGGCAACAAAATTATTGGAATTGAATTATGAGCGTTTCTTATCAAATAAACTATCCTTAATTTAATAAATGGTGTAGATAATGCAAATTTGCTTTAAAAAAATTCTATTTATGCCATGTTTACTAACTGATGAGGCTGAAAGGATGGTTAAGCTCTAATATGACAGCAATAATTTCTTTAACCTAATATATTCATTACTACTGATAGAAATTTAAATCGGAGATGTAATTCAGGAGATTTACAGACTAACTGATAAAATATTACTAAACTTTAAACGCAACGACATTAATTTCTTTATCCTAATTAATTGAATTCAAGTGATAGAATTTTTGGCGAAGATGCTTTTTGTGAACTATTTACAAATTGATAATACTGAAAACATCATTAATATTGAATACATATATATATATATATATATATATATATATATATTAATAGTTATTAAGATGAAATGAAAACCCAACTTTGTATTTAAAGTTGAATTACCATTTCAAATCGAACTAGTAATTGAAAACCACTAAAAGAACGGCTACAGCAGGATTTGAACCTGCAACCTCTGATTCTCCGGATCAGTGCTCTAACCAATTGAGCTATCTAGCCTAATTGTTTAGATGATGTTATACTTAATACTACTGATGCTTGGCCCTTGTTAATGATTTTCAATTACGTCTTGCATTTAAGGAAATTGAATTTAGTTATATACATAATTCATGTACTAATAACTTGATCATCCTATTTTTGCAACTTTCGGAATAATACAAACATGTAATTATATTATTATTAATGAGAAGAATAATCCACATTTAGAATGCAAATGAAAATATATTAAGCATTCATTTGCATTCCAAATGTGGATTATTCTTCTCTATTAATAATATATATATATATATATATATATATATATATATATATATTGCAGTGGATACCTCTAAAAAATATCAGGATCGCCTTCGAGTCCCAGCGTTGTTGAACCGTCGGGGAATTTTTCTAAAAAATTAGTAAAAAAAATACCTCTGGAACGCCTCCTTATTTCTGCACACCCCGGCTAGCTGTAAAATGTGCTTCTTCTTGGATACCTACCATCCTAAGTTCATTCTTTCTCACAAATACCGTCAAATGAAATTACCACTCAAATAATGCAACAAGACATACAACCTTTTTATTTACACATATTAAAAAGTTTCCATTTGCTAGTAAATATTTACACTTGTATATACAGTTTCATAAAATGTTACCATCTCAATCCTTAAACCTTTTTAAAATTTCATGATTTTTATTTATTTCAACAATTTTTATTTATTTCAACAATTTTATTTTAGACGAGTAGATGGGCCCGTCGTGCAACCCTAAATTGATTTTTATTCTGGTCTATGGCGAGCTCAGTATAACCCAATTACTCTAAATGCTTTTAAACATCGCATCTTTGTTTAAAACAAACTTAAAGACCCGTTTACTCCTTACAACAAAACGATTATGTCATTTACTAACACTTTTAAATAATAAATATCAATTGTCCTTTACATATACCCCTTCCAAATGAGTTTTTAAGGTAATAAAATACACCCCTAATCAGTCAAAACACTCAAGCACAAAATACCAGCACAAATGTTCAAGCAAAAGCAAGAAATTAATTTCGTTACCTGGAGTAAGCTTTTTCCATCGTTACCTCTGAAGATGTGTTCCAAAACCATCGTCGCTGTGTCCATACGCTTCGTTGTTATACATAGATCCAACTCATTTTCACTCGCTATCCAAATCTCTGCACCCGCCTTCAGTGTTTCTACCCCGATACTTGTCTCGACCAAGCTTAACCTTCCGTAATCACTAAACCTCACGCATTCCTGTTTCAAATTTTTCGACTCGCTTATCCTAGTACCATCCTATCATTAGATCGTAGCGTGTAGTAACAGCACCGTCTATCAGCCAGCACCCACTAGTGCAAATCACACTTTTAATACATTATCGATGTACGTTACTAACAGCGTTTTACACACTTTTAAATTAGGATGTTGTATTAATTCAACGAATAAGCGACGTACGAGAATCCGTAAGAAGTAAGAGCAAGTAAGAGATAAAGAGAGATTTACTACCTCTTCTAGTGTATTTATATGATTTTGTACACCCCTCACTGATCCTATTTCCGTCGAAAAGCTTATTTTTCATAATTGATTCTACAAATTTTGTACGTAACGAACTTCTACATCCGACAATTCCTAGTTCATCGTGCTTTTACATGGAAACTTCTCAACAACCGTTGCAAGCTTCTTGAAACTTCTAGCATTGGACCAATTATATTGCTTTCCTCCGGTTTTACCGTCCAACCCCTAGCTACCTTTCCTCGTCTATCCCATATTTACTGTCTCTTTTAGAATCCCACTCGAGCAACAGAAAATCGATATGTGGTTGACTTCCAAATCTACCGTGTACTTTAGACGAGTATTTTAACCAACGTTATATTATACGTGTTCTCTGTCTGTTTTACATGACGGATATTTTGTCTTACTTTGTCTTCAAAGCATCTGTTATTTTAGTAGCTTGTACATCGACCATTACAAACAATTCTACAGAATTCTGTCACAATGTAAATTCAAGTTTCCTTGAACATGTTATTTTCAACTGTCAGGTATTTCTATGAACAAACTGTCCGTTTTTATAATTCCAAGTTTTAGCATTTCTTAGGATTTGTATAAACGAACGTTTAGTTTAGTTAAATGGAAATATGCGTTTAAATTATTGATTTTCTATGTCCAAAAGTTCCGTTTCTTATCCGATGTGCTTGATTTAATATATATATATATATATATATATATATATATATATATATATATTCACTATGGACTGAAGATGCCCGTTGTTTAATTATTTTAGCTAGCCCTCTTCAGAATAAAACCGCTAGAATTGGACATCAGATTTATGACGCGAAATATTCTTTACAAACAATCTTTCAAATACTAATTACTACATCCACAACATCTTTTCTCCTATAAACAATATCATACATCTAACATTTAAGAAAAATTACTTTCTCTCAACACAAACTTTAAATATAAAAAAAAATCGAGTCCAAAATTGCCACAACGGTTTTGAATGAAAAAATATATAACTTCCTATTCATTTATACTGAAGGTCGAGTTCAATATTTCTTTTATATTTAGGACAAGCACACTCTAATCTTAATTTCATTCACCAATAACTCCTTAATTAAATTTTATTATGTTCAAAATTTACCAAGATAGGTTACACAACTATATCCACCCCTTTGAAATCGGATTTAAACACGTATCTGATCAGTTAGGTTTAGTAATTTGTTTTATATACCGGCAAAGCGTCACCGAAGCCTGCCATTTTTAAATCAAATTATCGGCTTGTTCACACACTTTACTCTGACTTCAAATCTAAAATACTTTTACGAATAACTTACGTAGTCCTTACGTAGTCCTTTTTTTTAAACTTTTAAATAATAAAATTTTGGTTTACCATAAAAAATCTGCTGCTCGTTGCCTTTGTCCAGAGCTTATTCATACATTCATGTTTCAAAATCGTTTTAAGTAGTTTTTAAAATACTATTATATAGTATTAAATACCAAAATTGCTATTCCAATTCTATGTATGATTTAATTCAAATCAAAAACTTTATCTTGCAGTAGTTAATTATTATTTATTTATTCACCATTTTTGACACCATTTTACGTACTTCAAATAATCTTACTTACTTCTGAGCATTTAAAACACTTCCGTCGCTATTTCAATAAATAGTTTCCACTACTAATACAATACATGTTGGACCGACCTCTAACTACTAGAGTATCATATAATTTAGCATTATAACGTTGGAATGAGAACTGGCCCTCGTATTTGACTTTTATTGGGTTATATAGGCAAACCTCCGTGTGACGTCGGCCTCTAGATCCTTTTAGTGAAGTCTAGTTGTCGTTTCTATCTTCAGATTGGTCCTAAAAGTGGGCTTGTATTTTTACGTATGCATTTAGAAAAATCGCGTTATCTTAGTTGTTGTTCATTGGATGTTTTCCGAAGGTATGCTGCAACATTTACAGATTTGTCGTTCTCTAGCAGCCTCGACTATGATATATTTAAAACGTTTACCTATGCGTTATCTTATCTTTACAACTTTGTCGCTTAATTCGCCTTAATTGAACAATGTCGTTTACGTTTATATTCCATTTTTGTACTTGATTGTTCTAGAATGTCAATGAACACGTTCTTCATTACTTGAAAAATATCATCTTTTCAATTGAAATACCCTTCGTACTTTTTTTTGAAATATCGACTGATATTTTAAAACTTAATTGAATATGCTTTCGTGTAAATACCAACGTATGTTCGATATTGAGTAAAATGCAATTAAATATTCTACACGTGCTTTGCATTAAATGAAATTTAGTGCGCTTTTCCACTATAATGTAATTTGTTATAGAGTATTTGAACACGAAATTTATGCACACAATTGAGTACGTTGTTTACACAATGTGGATGAAGAATCTACTGACCACTCAATGCACTTTTTTACACATAATGAATACTGTTAAATATAAACACGTTATTAAATTGTCTACCTATGGATAAAATTTCTTAAAACGCCTCCTACGCGCAGAATATAGTAAATACCGTTATTATTGTTAGAACATGATTGAGTTATGTAACAAGAATGAAAACTCTTTTGATCTCAAGACTTTTTATGCATTTATAATTCATATACTAAGAGTTTTCCAAATACGCTTTCCTGTACAAACAAAGAAATATTTACATAATTTGAGCTTTTTCTTACATTTTTCCTAATTTACTCGGTTTTGCGGCGTTGTATGTTTACGGGATATTGATATATGATCTTTTGATGACCTCTAATCACATCGAAGATTTCCCATTGTTTTTAGGAAAAATTTAATCACTTAATGTTATTGGTTAAAGAATCTCAGAAAATTTTTTGTCGTTTTACCCACATTTAGCTTCTTGCAGATTGAATTTGATAGCATAGCTTACAAATGAAATTATCAATAGCCAGTATTGATATGTATGATACCTTAAATTGAACTTGATTTTGTCAGGAAATAAGTATTCCTAGGAGAATCCATGAACGTGGCGACACTAGTTGATGACAGGTACGGGTGTGATTGTTTAGATGTTTGTGGTTGTGGCGTAAGTAAAATGAAGAGCAGATAATTGGTGGCTAGCGTCCCTGACTTTCTGATTCATGTAAGATATCATTAAAAGTAGGCGCGTATAAGTAAATATAAACAATGGTTTATTATATAATGTAACTAAATCGGTTTAAAAACATGTTCAATAAATATATCGTACGTGATGGAATATGAGCCATTGGAACAAGGTAATACGCATAGATGTCTTATCAGGATGAAAGTTGGGTATGCAACAATAACCTAGAGTATGTTGTATGTATCCAATAAGAATATGTATTTTCGTTGTAAGACATTCAACAACTATCGGAAAAACACCCTCCAGGCGACTTACTATGGATTATTATTTTCTGTACAACATTCAGTGTTAAGATAGCCATTACAACAATGACTATCTTAACACTGAATGTTTCCTCAGAAAATAATAATCCATAGTAAGTCGCTTGGAGGGTGTTTTTTCGATAGTTTTTAAATGTCTTACAACAAAAATACAGATGCTTATTTGTTACATACAACACACTCTAGGTTATTGTTGCATACCAAACTTTCGTTTTGATAAAACATCTGTGCGTATAACCATGTTCCAATGGCTCTTATTCTATTACGTACGACATGTTTATTGAACTTGTTTTTAAACTGATTTAGTTACATTATATAATAAACCATTGTTTATATTTACTTATACGCACCTATTTCTAATGATATCTTACAGGAATTAGAAACTCTGGGACGCTAGCGGCCAATTATCTGCTCTTCATTTTAATTACGCCACAACCACAAACATCTAAACAATCACACCCGTAGCGGTCATCAACTAGTGTCGCCTTCTTCATGGTTTCTCCTTGGAATACTTATTTCCTGACAAAATCAAATTCAATTTAAGATATCATACATTTTAATACTGGCTATTGATAATTTCATTTGTAAGCTATGTTACCAAATTCAATCTGCAAGAAGGCAAATAGGTCATATAGGTCATATAGGTCATATAGCAACATCTCGTAAACATACAACGCCGCAAACCCGAACAAATTAGGAAAAATGTAAGAAAAAGCTCAAATTATGTAAATATTCATTTCTTTGTATAGGAAAGCGTATTTGAAAAAACTCTTAGTATATGAATTATAAATACATAAAAAATCTTGAGATCGAAAAGTTTCCATTCTTGTTACATAACTCAATCATATTCTAAGATCAGAATAACGGTATTTACTATATTCTACGTGTAGGAGCCGTTTTTAAGGAGTTTCATCCATAAGTAGACAGTTTAATAACGTGTTTATATTTAACAGTATTCATTATGTGTAAACAAGTGCATTGAGTGGTCAATAGATTTTTCATCCACATTGTGTAAAGTACTCAATTATGTGCATAATTTTAGTGTTCAAATACTCTATAAAGAATTGACGTTATAGTGGAAAAGTGCATTAACTTTCATTTTATGCAAAACGCGTGTATAATATTTAATTGAATTTTACTCAATATCAAACATACGTTGGTATTTACACGAAAGCGTATTCAATTACGTTTTAAAATATTAGTCGATATTTTAAGAAAAAGCTATGAATTTCAATTGAAAAGATGATATTTTTCAATTAATGAAGAACGTGTTTATTGTCCTAGAATAATCAAGTACAAAAATGGAATATAAACGTAAACAACATCATCTAATTAAGACGAGTTAAGCGATGAAGTCGTAAAGATAAGGTAACGCACAGGTAAACATTATAAATATATTATAGTCGAGGCTGCTAGAGAACGACAAATCTGTAAATGTTGTAGCATACCTTCGGGAAACAGCCAATGAACAACAACTAAGATACGCGATTTTTCTAGATGCATACGTAAAAATACAAACCCACTTTTAGGACCAATCGAACATAGAAACGACAACTAAACTTCACTAGAAAGATCTGGAAACCGACGTCCCACGGAGGCTTGCCTATATAAACCAATGGAAGTCAAATACGAGCGCCAGTTCTCATTCCAACGTTATAATGCTAAATTATGTGATACTCTAGTAGTTAGAGGTCGATCTAACATGTATTGTACTAGTAGTGGAAATTATTTATTGAAATAGCGACGAAAAAGTGTTTTAAATGCTCAGAAGTGAGGAAGATTATTTAAAGTACGTAAAATGGTGTCAAAAATGGTGAATGAATAAATAAATAAATAATAATCAACTACTGCAAGCGACTTACTATGGATTATTATTTTCTGTACAACATTCAGTGTTAAGATACCCATTGTTTTATACCAAAAGATTAAAGTTCGAACGAATTGTTAATGCATTCAATCATATCATTAAAAATAACAATAATATGCATATAGTTACACATCAAACCTATTTGTTATAAGTAAACAATGAGACATCAGTAAAGTTATTCGGTAAATTACCGCAAACACTGAACAAATGTTGAAAAGGGCAAAATTATTTTTAACAAGAGAGTGTGATTAGTCTGTTGCAAAGTTCCTTAGGCGGAAAAGATGTACTTTTGACTCACTTTGTACCCATTATATGTATCCCGAATTTAATGTACATAAATAAATATGTATCTTATTACCAGGATTTGTCTGTGTTGTAATTATTATTTTTAGTTGCCAGTTACATTTATCAGCCTTGTATTTATTATGATAAAAGGTGTTAGCTAGGATGTGGTGAAATGTTATTAATAGACTTCATTATAGAGAAATTAAATAATTTGATGTTTATTTTTAGGAAATATGTGATAAACAATGGTTTCGTAGATCATTATTCCGACAATTTAGACTGAGATCTGTTAGCTTATATATTGTAGATCTTTTAGATAATCTTTAAACACACACTCTTTAAAAAAATAGAAAGAATATTAGAAAATAATTTAAATTAAGTAGGAAAAAGGATAGATTTCTGTAAATATTGTCTATTTTTTACTCATTTGTAAACAGTTTATATTCAATCCTAAAACAAACAGTGAAAGTTCTACTTTGCAAGTTGATGGCTTGTGAAACTGTATTCTACAAGTAATAGTATGATTGCCAGATAACCGTTAATTTTTATCAGTCATATTGAAAAGTTTTTGTTTCTGGACAATGAAGCTTCTCTAGTTTGTCTCTCCAAGATTATTTGCAGATTCTGATGGGAACATAGGGGTACAAACTTTAATTTTTTTGATTGATCCTCCACATATCCCTCTGCAACCGCTAGTTTTAAATTAATAGAAGAATTAGCGGAAAAAGATTTTTTTTTTGAAACTTTAAGTTGTTTTGTATGCAAATACAAGAAAAGTAATTTACAAACGAGTAACAAATAAAATGTACATTATACACCAGGTAATACTTTTTACTGGCTCAACGAGGCAACTGGCTTGCCTATCGTTTCGACATTCAACTCCTCGTATCGCTATTAAAAAACCATTTACTTGGCTAATAACACTGAACAACAAATTGTAATTTTTTTGTTTCTTATTGTGCGATGGACGCTTCTCTTAGGATATTGCCCGTTGATTACGAATCTATCAATAGAATTTTTCTATCGCCCTCCCGTCAAAAGTTATACATATTTTTATAGTGGAACGTTTTATTATGTAATGTTTACATTTGTTATAATACAACTTAAGCATACCACATCACTACCGATTCTCAAAATTTTTTGCATGTGATTTTCGTTTGTGGGGTACCGCTGGAGCATCCCTGATTAGGGACAATAATCTGCGAGCATTGCTTCACTTCCCTTGGTATCGGTTTTCACAATACATAATGTCTTTGTGAAACCTTTCACCATGTTCGTCGCCGACACACCCTAGATTTGCGGGGAAACTGTCCAAATGCGAGTGGAGAAAATGAATCTTTAAAGACATGTTACAGTCCAAATCGCTGTTTGTGGAGATTAAAGTATTTACAACTTTAGCCTGTGTATTTCCTAAGAAATTAGAACATGCCTCTTTAAACGATGCCCATGCAGCAGCCTCAACATCGGTCAGTTTTGAATCGAATACACTGTCCTTTACGATGTGACGAATTTGCAGCGCTATAAAACTCTTTTTGTTTTTGCCACACTTAGTCTGGGAAACTTCTTTCTCAGTTATTGAAATCCTTCACCATTTTTATTTAACGCCTGGACAAAGTTTTTCATCTGCCCCAGTTTTATGTACAGAGGTGGTTGTATAACGAGAGGGAATTTACAACATTTTTTTTCTTCAGTGACAAGGTTTTTTCGCATTTTCCTGTCTTTAACCAAGTAGTACTTGTCCTTTACTCTGCTATTCCATTCCCAGAGAAAACAACAGTACTCAGTGTAGCCCAATTGCATTCCAGCAAAAGTGTTATGACATAAATCACCAGATATGTTCCACCCATATTCTGCATACCTAATTTTATTAAGTAAAGTTTTCGTATTGTCATAGTTTTCTTTCACATGTACTGCGCGGGCAATAGGAACAGAGGGATACGCATTTCCATTGTGGAGGAGAACTTTCTTCAAGCTTCGAGTAGATGAATCAATAAATAGTCCCCACTCATTACTTTTGTATTTACATTCTAATGCATCCATTAGTCTAGGATCTTCTACACAGTATACCAACTGATCAAACTATGTAAAAAATATGAAGAAAGTATGTGGAAATATGTGTACCACTCTGTAATGATATGCAACACCTACGGTTTACACTGATTTCCTAGTTTACATCCAAAATGAAGCTTATAAGTTTTTTTGATTAAGGTAGTTATTGCTTATTGTGAGTTTTAATCGTAAACTCACTACATACGGTACAAAACGTATTCGGTTGATTTACACACTTTCGTGACATTCTATAAAGTCTATTAGCAACATATACTGTACATCATCATCAAGGTATTCAATTATTCAACTGGTTAGACGCGTACTTCCATTGGTTCCTATTCTGAGCTCACCTACACCTTTCCCTGAAATTCCCAATATCTTTGACGATCTGCGTGTAATACTCTAACCTAGGTATACATTTACCTCTCTTTTTTTTCGTATCTCTTCTAATATATTCCGCAGTATTTCCTCATGTTTTAGTACGTGACCTATTATCATATCTCTCCTATTTTTTTACTGTTTTCCACATATTTCTTTCTTCCCCTACCATTTCTAGAACCTCTTTGTTGTTAACTTTGTCTGTCCATGATATCTTCATCATACGTATTTAAGCAGCACATTTCAAAGACTTCTTACAAGTTGAAGAAACTTTCTGTTACTGCTTGTTGAGCGGCGTTTAGAGTTTCTGCTTGCACCTTATCTATACTCGGTGCCTTATCATTTTCAAATTCTTTAATGCTAATTCAAACTCATCTCTAAGTATAGGATATCCTAAGTCGTCCTTTTAAATGTCTGATTCCTGTTCTAGTGCTTCTAATACCTCTCCAGCATATAAATTCCCTATATATTCTTCCCATCTAACCACTTTCTCTACATTTTCTATAATGACGTTTCCTCCCACGCCTCTAATATTTTTGCTATACGGTTTTATATCCCTAAAATTGATGCTAATTAGTTTGTATGCTTCGTCTGTCTTTCCTAGTTTCATCTTAATTTGTACCTCGTTACACTTTTCATCAATTCATTGCTCTTTAGATTTCCTGCATTTGCAAATAATTTCTTATTTTATGACTTTGTATCTCTGTTTTCCTGCTTTGTCTGGTCTATTTTTGTATTTTCGCCTTTATTCTATTAAATTTAGAATATACTATGTTATCCATGGTTTCTTTTTTTGTTTATTCCTCAGAATATCTTTGGTCGCCATATCTAAGCTGGATTTAATGTTATTCCATTCTGGATCTACTTCCTTAGTATCAGAAATTTTTCCGATGTCTTTCAGTAGATCGTTTGATTTTTTCTCAAATCTTTTGTTTATATCTTTATCTTTTAGGTTCTCAAAATCAAAGTGCCTTTTGCCGTTCCTTTTTTCAAAATTTTAAATTTGAGCTCGGCTTTCATAATTACTATGTTTTTTGAGATTGCGCAGACGTGGAGTGCGCTAGGAAGTGCGCATTTTCCGTCACGACAGGAACTAGTAAACGAGACGTCGAACAATATGTAGGTTTCCTGTTTTGTACCTTTTATCGCTCTCTGCCTTATTCCTAGCGTATCGCTACAAACACAAGAAGAGGGAAGACAAATCAATTTGGTTTCGACGAGGGCGAAGCCCTGCCCACGCCTAACAACGAGATCAATGGAAGGATAAGCGCAAGGTCGTGAAGAGCTCCGCATTTTACGTGAGTACATTCTATCTTTTTTTTGTATGTGATACAAATTTGACACGCAAGAATGACGTAATACCTAGTTGCGCAATATTATGTACATGCTTATTATGTTGCCAACTGTCATAGTGGCTCTTATCAATTACGCCGAGACTTTAACAGTATACCTTAGACGTTAACAGTCGAGCAGTAGAACAGTAGAACAGTATAACAGTATAACAGTACTGTTATACTGCATGACTGTTAACGTCTAAGATATACTGTTAAAGTCCCGGCGTAATTGATAAGAGCCACTACGACAGTTGGCAACATAATAAACACGTACATAATATTGCGCAACAAGGTATTACGTCATTCTTGCGTCTCAAATTTGTATCACATACAAAGAAAAAGATAGAATGTACTCACGTAAAATGCGGAGCTCTTCACGACCTTGCGGTTATCCTTTCCATTGATCTCGTTGTTGGGCGTGGGTAGGGCTTCGCCTTCGTCGAAACCAAATTGATTTGTCTTCCCTTTTCTTGTGTTTGTAGCGATACGCTAGCAATAAGGCAGGGAGCGATAAAAGGTACAATACAGGAAACCTACATATTGTTCGACGTCTCGTTGACTAGTCCCTATCGTGACGGAAAATGCACACTTCTTCCCGCACTCCACGTCTGCGCAATCTCTGGCGCCGACGCAACTGTCCCAAGTTACGGAAATACACGCACAAGTCTATTTTTTAAAATATTGGCGCGATTTCAGTCACCTATTTAAACTAAAATCAAAAATGTTTACATAGCTGATTTTCGGCATGTAACAAAGTGTGGCCTTCATAATTACGATGTTATGGTCAGTTTCTACATCTGCTTCTGGGTAGCCCCTACAGTCTTTTACTTGATTTCTAAACCGTTGTCAAACAAGAATTTAATCTATTTGATGCTTCTCTATGTCTCCTGGCATCTTCTACGTGTATCGTTTTCTAGCATGATATTGAAATAATGTGTTGGTGATGGTTAAATTGTTTTTGTTGTAAAATTCTACCAGCTTATTTCCCCTGTCATTTCTCGTGGCCAAACCAAATAAATCTACTGTCGCTCCTTCCCTACCCTCACCTACCACTGCATTAAAATTCCCCGTAATTATTAAACTTTCATGTTTTTTTTACAAATCTTAGTATGTCTTCGATATTTTTGTAGATCGCCTCTACCTCCTCGTCACTGTAGTTGAGGTAGGCATGTATACTTATATTATTACTGTATTTACGGATTCAGATTTTAATCTAACCATGAGCACTCTTCGTTTTTTTGTGAGTAGTTTTCTAAACAGTGTCCTATCTATTTCCGCATGACTATTCTCACACGCGAATTTCCTTCCTCTGATCCTGTATGAATTACCCTGAAGTTTTTACTCCAAAAATCCCCATGCTCTGGCCACCGAACTTCGCTAAGCCGTACTACCTCTAACACTAGTCTATTTATTTCAATTTTCAAATTCTCTAGCTTACCTACTTGCTTCTGACAGTCCATGCTTCGACTCGCAAAATGTTCCCTGCTTTTCCTTTAAACTTTTCGATCGCATCTTCCGAAGTAGTCCCCTCGCGGAGATCCGAATGGGGGACTATTTTAACTCCGGAATTTTTTACCCTAGAGGATGTCATTATTTAAAATTATTTTCAGTACGCTGTGTACTTGGGAAGTAATACGGTGGTTTCCCGTTGCCTTTCACATCGCAGTAGTGTGTTTTAGTGTCCTACTGACCCTCAATGCCTCTGCCATTCCAGGTACCGGAAGAGCTACTGACCTTTTTCGTGGACCTGTCAGTCTGGTTCTTCACTAAAGACCCACTGATTTGGTCAAACCTATAGTTCGGCTCTTTAACTCACTAAAACACGCAAATCATTCTGCCCGTTATAATATTTTAGAACTTCTTCAAGGTGCGGGTTCGTTCAGAATAGATATACTGTACAGTTCAAATATTATTTCTATATTTATATTTTATATCTATTTGTAAACGCGTTTATGATATCAACTGCTGCTCGTCCTGTCCGCGGCGCTTATATATTGCTGTGACTATGGCCTAATACTTATGGATGCAATAGAAAATATGAAATTACTATCTTACCTTCCTGTTCTTTGCCTGGCTAGCCCAACAGAAATAATGCTGTGGAATTTTCCAAAATACTATGAAACGCAGAAATCTCTAGACACATGTATGCATTCAAAAACATTTTTTCTTTCATACAAAACAATTTACAAAACATTTTACAGCTTAAGCTTATACCGAAAATTATTCCTAAACGTTACCTAAAAATAATCTTTTACCTAATCTTTATTAACAGGAACAAATCCCTCTTTAATTTATATGTAGATAATTTACCGATCGATCCTTTATTACCACGCTTGTGTGTGTAATTAGACAATGACGCTGCACAGATGATTTATTAAAGGTCAAAATGCTTCAAACTCTGACCTCAAAGTTTGCTGGTTATTAACTGCTTCAAAATAAATTGTTTTTTTGGGATTAAAAACTTATTCTAGTTTAAGTTACAAATATTTAAATATTCCAACCAGTTACAAAGAAAAATTTAAATTTGATACTTGCGAAAATAGGGCTTACCAAAACCTGATTTCCATTATCATCAACGGTATTAAATACTTTGTGGTTCCATCCTAAAGCTCCATTTGAAGTTAGAACATCAGTTTGCACGGTGCATCTTTATTTTAACCAATTAAACTCATATTTTCTTGCATCAGGATTATCTATGTCGAAGATTGTTCAATTCTCGTAGTGTTTTACAAAATAATTATGTTATATATTTATACAAAGTTCTACGTAACTTATTGCATGTCATTAAATTCTCCCTGTATGTTTGTTGTGGTTTGTTATGCATTCTTCTTAATCTTCTTTGGGAATTAAACCACTCATAGTTTTTAAAATCTTTATTTACGTTTCGATCCATGACCTAGGAAGAAGATTAAGAAGAATCATAAAATGCATTATAAACTGCTCGAACTTCTACCGTTCGAAGAATTATTCTTTACCCAAAGATACATGTTCGATGTCTTGAAATGAATCTGAATGACAAATCTTAACTACTTCCGTTTTAGGTCTGCTGGTAGGTAGGTATATAAACTCTTTTTTAATTGCCTAAATTTTCGGATTTATTTTAAATCTTTGATCATGGACTTTCTATAATAACATAAAAATGAATGGGCTAAACTACACATAAAATCTAGATAAACTTACAAATTTGAGATTAATAAAAAGTTGGCATCTGAATTAAAATATTGTTTTATAAGTAATTTTTTGACTATGGTTAGATTCGAAATGTAATTTACATTAATATGATGTAGAATTAAAAATTTGTATATTTTATGAAAGTTTTTTAGAAGTTTCTAATACAGTATGATTCAGTTTGTTTATTTACGTTGGTATGTCTATTGTAAAATACTAAATAAGCAGATATTTAACTTTGAGTTCTCTGTAAAACTTTTTCGTTAGATGCAGGCTGTATTAAAACATTCATCGAAATTGTATAGAATCTAGTTGTATGTGATATTATATCTGCTTCTATTATTTCTTGTCATAATTAAGCAGTTAATTTGAATATTAAACTACAGTGCCGCGTATTAATATAAATTGCAAAATTTGTGGTGAGTTTTGGAAAGACCTGACAAAAGAATTTGAGCAAGTTAAGACTATGCAACAATACAAGAGGAAAAATCCAAAACCACTACAGGTTTGAATTTCCTACCCCCAAAATATAAATCAAAGGTTACCAATTTACCTAATTGGATTTACTGCATAATTAATCTTTTTTTAGCTAAAATGGAAAACCGTTTATACAAGCTGCTTTTAATCCTTATAAATTCTTTGATGTACGACAACCATGTTCAAACAATAGGTAGGCGCCTTAAATAGATACTTTTCAATAATGAAAGATATAAGGAGTTTAGAGCTATTTTGGTTTATTCTTTTGTATTCGATTCTTTACTTTTACTATTTTTCTAAGGTATTCTCTCTCTTAATTGTTAATCAGCTCACGGTTGTTCTTAAGTTCTGGAATTTGCCTTACGATTTAGCTGTCTTTAGGGATTTGGCTATGGTTAAAAGCTATGTTACGCGTAATTGGAGCGTTAAATTATTGATTTGCGGATTGCCAAGAAGAGGTGGGAATTAGGTAACTAATTTAGGGGGCACCGGATAACTACCGCGGTGCGGGAGTGGGTTCCTATAGAAACAATGAAAGAAAATATGTAAAAATTTAATAGCTACGTTATCAACAACACCTACATTGAAAAGTCTTCAACACTGTCTTAAATTTATGGGCGTCAATTCGTCTAGTCTAATGATAATCCTCTGGATGCCGAGTATTCCTGAGGATTTTGATTAATTCGGACTCTAGTGGAGTGCAGGTCTTTTTACAATTAAGCAATATTTTTACACAAAGAAAACAACTAGTTTCAGCTCATAGCGTCACCTAAATCTATTTGAGTGCAAACATAATAACATTTTCCTGTAAACAGGTTCATACAGAGCATAGTGAAATTATGGGTATCAATTCCCTTTTAATTAGTCATCATATTTTAAGGCACACTTCAATCTATCAAATAAACTTGTAATGTTTCAGGTTTTTTACCCCTGCTAAAATTTTACACTATACCTTACACTGAAGGTGGACATTTTAAAATTTCATCACTTTAATTAAACAAATTAATTTAAAAAATGCTACTAGCAAAACAATAAAAACAATCGGTAAATAGCAAATAAACTTACAGGTGAATGCCGGTTTTCATAACGATTTTCATTACGCCAGGTTCGAGTTCACGTTGAGAGGATCATCTACTTTCCATCCAAGTTCGTTTGCAGGAAAACGATCCAAATTCGATATCGTGTTCTTGTTGATTATCTACAGGTATCACCACGTTGAACACCCAATTGCTAAACTTCTAGTCCATGAGGTTCGTCAACTACTTGTATCAATGATAACCTTCCACAAGTTTTGTCGGCTCCAGCTTGCGAGTAATTACTTGATTATTTTCTGTCCACTGTGTAGCATTTGTCATTTTCTCCCAGTGTTCATACGTTCGAGAAGGGTTATATCATTGTATAGTATTCCTAATGTTTGGAATTACGTGAAGATGCGTGAGTTTATATGGTTTCATCATGTTAAGAGCACGTTCCCACTGTTATCTCATGCCTTCGGGAGTCTAAGTAGATACATTGAAAACACTTTACAATGTATTTATTTTATATTTCTGTCGCGATTATGTGAAACCCGATATTTGTGATTTTTATTAAATGTGTGTGTGTTTAAGTAATTAACTACATTGTACGCATATTATTATTTGATTTTCTGAGGGTTACTTTGTATTATAACTACACGTGTTAACGTCACTATAATTTTTCTCAATCCTACTACAAATTGTAGAAAGCTCTCCTATACTTGGGATAATTTTGGTATGGAACATGCATATTAATAATTTCATTGTTATTTACTTCTTTAATTATTCTAAAAGCTTTCTTAAAATAACATGATCACACTATGAAAATTTACTGTTATAAACTGTTATAACCGATTAACTCGGCGAATTATAGCTGTTTTAAAATTTCAGCGACCCTGAGATGCGCAATGGAGGAAGTGAGGAATCTTTAGAAAAGGACGTAACTCCTAAAAACATCACTATTCGCTAATATCATCTTTAATATATTGTGAAGTTACAAATTTGTAAATAAATATGTAACCTATGATAAATACATAGAAAGCAAGGCGTATTCGAAGTGTAGTTTTCAGAAAGTGCTTTATAATAACTTTTAACAAAGTGAAATAAAACGGAATATACAAAACACAAAGAAATAGTCAAGATTTGTAAATGTCAAAGTTAAAGTGTCTAAAATACGCAGATCAGCTCGACGGTAAGTTGAGAATTCGCAAAGAAACTGCTGCCGTAGTGATTATTTAAGTTAACGAATTCGTCATATTTAGTAGCAGTTACGAAATAGAAAAATTTCTAAAAATTATAAGATGTCTTCAAGTCTTTTCAGTACTAAAGATGTATAGAAAATATTTATATGGTAACATCAATTTTAAAATAATACTGCAGTAACGTCAACACTGTTGGAAATATTACTATCATTCTACAACTATTTTCACTTTGATCTATAGTTTTATCAGTAATATTTGGGGTTTCTGCGCAGGTCGTTGAAATTTTTAAAGATCTATGCTCATGTTTATTCTTTGTATTCAACTCCATAATATGTAATATTTAAATGTTTTTCTTTGTGCGGTTTTTGGAGATAATTTATTGCCCCGAGATATTCAACTATGTATTTTACCATAAATAACTTTCTGATTTCGTGGTTTGAGTTTATTACCCTTTACAAAACTAAAAATTATGGAAATGCCCTGCTTAATTACATTACTATCCTTGAAATTATAATATACAGGGTACATTCGTATTTATGTCGTCCGTTTTAGATAAATTTTCATCTTTTTCATCTGGTTTCCATTTAATGTAACGTAAACGTGTTACCGCTTTTTAGTTTAAAGGTACGACTTATTTTTCATACAAAATTTGTATCAAATAGTCGTCGTAAAACGTTTTTGTTGTTTTCTACGTGACTGTCAATATCAATTCGCAAATTGCTAAAATTGTTAATTATTGTTTGCCGCTACGTAAGAGACAATAGATAATTTTATCAATTTGAAGTACACTAACATTAAAATTTATGAGAATGCTTAAAAGAATGGCAGACCTACTAAAAAATGTATGCCGTATGATCTTGGAATTGGCCGATTAAATCGCACACCAGTTTTTAGTAGGAATCGGCAACGGCTAAGGTATATTTCAAATTAATAGATTCGTCCGCGCATTTCAAAAATACCGCCGTACCCCAAGATTTGACGAGGAGACATTTTATTATGTTTAACAAAATCCAATGTATAGTACACAAGATATGCGCACAGATAATATGAATGTATGAACAAGACTACATCCATATCATTCCCAAAAGCTGCAAGTGTTGACTAAAGTTGATTTTTCGCCACGGGATGAATTCATCAGTGGTACAAAACTTGTTTTTGGCGAAGCCACTTTTTCTACAACTTATTCTCTTTAATGATGAGGCTTCATTAACAAAAAAAGAAAACGTATTTTCAATATTCGTAAGCCATAGCTGGTTAAATGCAAAACTTTCAATGCATTTGACTAATTTCAACCGCGGCTTGCTCATCTCGCATATTTAAGCTTCCCATAGCAAATTTATCCAATTAGGCAGGATGCCATTAGCGAATTTGTTGTCGCATGTGGTTCTAGCTTGACGATACGCGGTATCGAATTAACGCCACATATTGGGCAAGGGTCTCTTTCCGTGACTTGCATTCTCGCCAAATTTGACCCGACTTGGTTGTTTCTATGGAGTTCATATAAAGTCTCGCTGTTTATTACACTCCCGTCTACTCTTAAGAATAATTAATTTCATGAATTCAGTCTGTCCTACGATGATCAAAACACGTCAAACGTTTCTGGGAAAGTAAGCCAAAACGTGAGTCGCAGCTGCAATTCTAGTATTGAAAGTGATGACTCTAACCTTCAACAATTTTGGTAGAACTTTTTAAATGTAAATAAATACAAAAATATTTAAATTTAAGAAACCCTTTTTGAAACGTGTTTTACTATAGTCCGTTTTACGAATCAGTGTAGTGACTTCACAGACAGTAATTTTTGTTGCCAAATATAATCCAAAACTATCTGCGTGTAAAATTTAGAAAAAAATTAATGTTTCGGGTTGGCATTAGTTTGCGCTGTTGTCATTAGTACTTTCCTAAATTTCTTTTCATTTTGCAGCTGTCGACTGTTATTTGGGATTTGTTGTTTGTAGCAATTTTACGAATTTTTCTTGTTTATTTTGTACTAAAACTGTTAGTAAAGGATATGGATGGTCTTGGGACAGATCCTCCGATCCTTCTCCCAGGTTTTTACATGTAAATTCCCACTATAAAGTCTTATTTTTAAGAGATTTCCTCCTTGCTCCCTTCCTTTCTCGGACACCTCCACCATCACTACCCTAAAAATCGGTAACCTAACTCCTAAAATTTAGGATCAACCCTTACAACCACCATATAGGTAAAATCACCACTTCGCTATGCTCTCGGTTATCTAGTTTCGGCTACTTTTCCAAGGTCGTGGTGACGTCATAGCCTTTTATAAATAAAGAGCAATGTAATACTATTTAAAATTTTTATTCTGACTTTATACATAACAAAATTTAAAAATATTAATGCCAAGCATGGAGTCATTTAAACTTAATTATAATACAAAGTTATACACAGAAAACAGTCCTTTCTTTATGCTTGTTTGGAATGGTTTTAATTTTATCTAATTTTATTCGCAGCGTAAAATTTAAATCGACACCCAAGTCCTCTATCTCCTTTTCTAGCCAATAGTTTGATACATAGAGAGCGTCTCGGTTTTCGAATTGCAAAATGTACCAAAGTGTGCCTCTATATACAAAACCTTTGATTCCACCGACAACCAGATTCATTCCTTCGTGTAATTCTTGCCGCTTGTGACAATCTTTTCATCGCGGCTCTCCCACTATATCCTGCATACGTATCTTGTTAGCTTGATCGACATCTTCTTGTTGGTATTGGAGGGAATCCTTATTCTCCACTCACTGTTGCGTAGTTGCATGTCCCTCACTTTTGGGAATATCTGTTCGTTATAGGTTATAAGACCCTCGGTTTTAAATGATCTGAAAGGTTCTTTACTAGGCAAATATACAATGTTTAGCGGAACCCCTTTGCGTGTGGTGCACGCCAAGGTTACGAAACCCGCATTCCTTAGTTCGTCTATGTTTTCTGCTAGTTTGATAAATACGTTTTTAGAATAACCTTTTAAAAAGTATACGGATTTAGTACCATCCTTTTCTGCAAAGCATACAGCTTGTAGAACCCGAATGTATCTAAGTCAGTCCATCGGCACATAAAATAATCTTTTAATTCTTCTTCATTTTCTCTAATAAGATGTTCTTTGTCTAACACATCTTTGTATTTGTTCGCGTATAGTCGCAGTGTTTTACATGAAGTCCAACTTTCGCCTTTTTGCATCCATTTTCTCTAATTCCTGCTGTCTTTTTCTGCCACTTACAGCGTATGGCGTGCATAATGGGACAATTTCCTTTTAGCGTAAACGGATAGAGTTTACTACCAGTTTTACGCGTTGTCGTACAACCTCCCGGCGAATGTTAGGCGTATCTATCAACCCTAATCCGAAATGACTATTTCTTTTGGAATTGTAGAATATGGTGTTACAGATTGTGTAAAATATGCACTACCTGCTTTAATGTAGGACTTGTGTAAGATTTTTATTTTATCTTGTGTGTCTTCCTCCTCTACTATCTCCAAATAGTTTACAGGTAAATAGTTAAAACTAAAAGCCGAAAGCACATACTTAATCAATTTTTCCCTTTTCGCTGGTTTTTCGGACAACTTAATTTCCAAGTCAGTCAATTTCTTTGTATTGCTATTCCCCCAATACACGTATTGTAGTAGGTTACACTATTATACTGTTCTACTGCACGACTGTTAACGTCTAAGGTATACTGTTAAAGTCTCGGTGTAATTGATAAGAGCCACTACGACAGTTGGCAACATAATAAACACGTACATTATATTGCGCAACTAGGTATTACGTCATTCTTGCGTCTCAAATTTGTATCACATTCAAAGAAAAAGATACAATGTACTTACGTAAAATGCGGAGCTCTTCACGACTTTGCGGTTATCCTTTCCATTGATCTCGTTGTTGGGCGTGGATAGGGCTTCGCCCTCGTCGAAACCAAATTGATTTGTCTTCCCTCTTCTTGTGTTTGTAGCGATACGCTAGGAATAAGGCAGGGAGCGATAAAAGGTACAATACAGGAAACCTACATATTGTTCGACGTCTCGTTGACTAGTTCCTGTCGTGACGGAAAATGCGCACTTCCTACCGCACTCCACGTCTGCGCAATCTCTGGCGCCGACGCAACTGTCCCAAGTTACGGAAATACACGCACAAGTCTATTTTTTAAAATATTGGCGCGATTTCAGTCACCTATTTAAACTAAAATCAAAAATGTTTACATAGCCGATTTTCGGCATGTAACAAAGTGTGGCCTTCATAATTACGATGTTATGGTCAGTGTCTACATCTGCTTCTGGGTAGCTTCTACAGTCTTTTACTTGATTCCTAAACCGGCGTCCAACAAGAATGTAATCTATTTGATATCTTCCTATATCTTCTGGCATCTTCCACGTATATCTTCTTCTAGCATGATGCTGAAATAATGTGTTTGTGATGATTAAATTGTTCTGTCGCAAAATTCCACCTGCTTCTTTTTTTTGTCGTTTCTCGTGCCTAAACCAAATAAACCTACTACCGCTCCTTCCCTACCTTCACCTACCACTGTATTAAAATTCCCCGTAATTATTAAATTTTCATGTCCTTTTACGTATCTTAGTATGTCTTCGATATCTTTGTAGATCGCTTCTACCTCTTCGTCACTGTAGCTAGAGGTGGGCTTGTATATTTGTATTATTACTGTTTTTACCGGTATAGATCTAATCTAACCATGAGAGTACTCTTTCGTTCTTTTGTAAGTAGTTTTCTACACGCCATCTTATCTTTTTTTGCATAATTATCTCCACACCCGAATTCCTTCCTCTGCTCCTGTATGAATTACCCTGAAGTCGCCACTCCAAAAATCCCTCGCCTCTGGCCACCGAATTTTGCTGATACCTACTATGTCTAGTGCTAAACTATTCATTTCAATTTTCAGGTTCTCTAGCTTACCTACTTGCTTCAATGTACTAACAGTACTAATTTTTTTAAAGCGACAATACTATTTTCTTAACTACAATGATGCACTTATAATTATCAATCGAAGTACTATTAATTTGTTAATTACTAGCTGTTAATTTATGTCAACCACGAACTCCAATAATTTATATCACATTGATGCATTTATTCTAACACTTAGTCTAATTCATATCACGACTTCACAACTTGTATTCTGAGAAAGACTTGGATTTTAACTGCTTAATTCCCGCGGTGCGCGGATGTTCTAAATACAAAAGAGAACAAACCAGATTTATTCTAATTAACCTCTTGAAAGATTATTTTGTAAGCTTTATAATGTCTTAAATACACCCTATTGTAAATGTCAATCATCCCATTGTTCCGTTAGAATGTAGCTGTTGCTCACTTCGTGCGTGTGGTTATCGCGTTTCCGTTCAAGTGTAGACTATGTGACGCCTCGTTACAGTATCACTTACACTCTTTAGATTAAAATACAATATTAGATGGAATAGTTTAAAAAAATTTATGCAAACATTCATACCGTATTTTTCTAATTAATCGTTCAATTTTTGTTTGTTTTTGATCGGTTTATGTATATTATATTACTAGGTAATGAAACTAAACTCTAAGGATACTAAAGGGATGTTTTGACTATTAAGGCAGATTTATATACGTGTGGTTTGAACAAAAGTCTTAGTTTTATTGGAATATAACTAATCCAAAATGTATGGCATATGCTATAAATAATTATCAACTGGGCTCCAAAACTTTCACATTATTTTGTACAGCAGCAAAAAGTTTGTATATAATTGTTTGACCTGGCAGAGGATATACCGCATCGTATCTTACATAAATTATTGAGAAAGTGGGTTATTCAGTTTCATCTGTCCTCACTTATACCTTTCCAATACATTAAAGAAGTATAATAATTGGTTGAAAGGTATTATTTATGAATACTAAGCGATATTATACACTTTATATTTGACTCTCTTCGAATCACCATAAACTCTGAGAAATATTCTTGATTTTTCTAATTTATAAGAAATAAAGAGCAAGTATATTGGGATTTTAGAGGCCGATTATTTTTATTTCATATATTAAACCTGTTTCGCTTCATCCCAAAAAGGTAGTTCAAACATACTTGATTATATTTACTTCAGTTCAAGATCTGATTATTTGCTTGTAGTCCTTATAAGTCGGCGCGATGTTTCAGCAAAGTCGTATGGCCGCATTCTTTCAGTGTTCTACGCAAATAAAATCGTTACAATTATTACTCGTAATAAACTAAACAAATAGGTTATTCATTCTGTCTTATCTTTAATTTATAGCTAACAAATATCATAAGGACGCCCAGTAAAAGTTTTTCCTTGGTTATAAATTGTTTATGTTTCAGCACGGTTGAATATCTAAATGATTTTTACATTTACAGTGAAAACTGACAGTGATGAAAGTGTTTAAGTTGCATTGTAGTGAAGTTTAATATTGTATATTTACTGTGAAAATGATGAAAATGAAAAATATCAAAGCAATTTTTCGCAGAGGACAAACACAGGCTTCGTCCAAAAGTGAGCAAGTTCAATTGCAAGGACAGATTCGTGATGATTTGACGAGGTCTTCCTCGGTCACCAACCTTAATGCAGATACAAAAAATAAAGGAGCTTTTTCGAAACTTCGAAATTCAGCATCCAAGGATCGGCTAGATAAATTGATTGAGAAGAAAAATGAAAAGAAAGGTAAGTTTTTATAAAGTAAGATCCAACAGTTGCGAGATTTGATAACAGAATTTGAATTATCTTTAAAAGGTGTATGCAAGTAATACTTTCTGATGTTTAATTATGGGAAAGAAAACATTTAAAATTATTATTTAAGTTATGTGTCATTCTGTTATGACATTCAACTTTACATAACTAATCTGTCATAAAATCTTTGTCCTTCCTCCATGACATATTTCTTTTCGAAACTCCTACGAATTAAAGACAAGTTTAATTCTTTCTAATTAACATAAAGATATTTCTTGCAAATTTGGTCACCATAAACTTGAAAAATACTGAATTAGGTTTTTATGTTTTAATTCTCTACAGAGAGCGAGAGACCAACCAATTGATCGGTTACGCCGTTTTTACGGCTCGTCAAAATTGGTTTACTTCAATCTCTGCAGAAAGTCAAAACAATAAAAAGATTAATAATCTTAACAAGTGAAATTTTAACGCCCTCTAGTCAAAATTTTGAAATGTTGTAAGAGCATTATATCAGTAATATAAGTATTATTCAAGGCCAAAAATCAACTCTTACTTAATAGGTATATGGCATGGATAAAATTTCTTATTTTGAAAAACTTCAGAACCAACCAGCTGTATGGAATAATACCCGGAAAATTTTTATTTGCAATGAGATTTTCCTTTAGAAAGTGCTTCGATACTTATCCCTTTAACTAGCTTAGTCAAATTACAATTAAGATCAAGATATCTGCCAATGTTTATAGTAAAACGTTTATAATTTCTCGCATTTTGCACCCTCAAAATTACAATTAGTACAAAATTTTTTATCCGAAGTTGCTCTGATTAATAAACAAGTCAATTTACCTTAACCCAATTAAAGTTTATTTCTCTATTCCTGTGCGAGTAAACTCAAACTTACCCTAATATCTTTTTATTTTATTTATCATTTTTGCAGAATTACAGTCACTCGAGGCTAATATGATAGCAAAACACAGACTTTTCATCATAACTTCTATACCATTTTTAGCATACACATGAGAAAACACTGAATTGTAAGGTTTTTTTACTAAAAATATATGGAGTTAGAAAGAACTTAAGCTGAACCACAAATTATAAAAAAAAATCAGAACTGTGTATCAAATTAGATTCGCATCATGGAGCTAATATGATACACACATGGGTTAAAGGGATAGTCTTCTATCTCATTGGTTTTAGACCATAGGTGCAAGATAGGGCGATGTTGATACACCCCATGGTCTAATGTCGCAGTATTTTTTCAATATTTTATTTTTTACTATGACTGAGTTATGGGAATTTCTTTCCTATTGTTCAAAAAGAACTCTCTTCTTCGTCCAAGTTCAGGTCTTTCTAACTGTTTAATCACATTTTTTCTTTCAACAAGCAAAGCGTCTTCTGGCTCTTTCCAAAAACAAAATGTGTTATTTCCACATTTATCTTTGAACTCTGTAAAGTTCACCAGCAGTTCACCATCTTCAATATTCATGATTTAGCCAACGTAGTGCAAAATCTTCTTCTTTGTATAAAATTCAACTACAACCTAATCGTTAATCTAAGACTTATACTACATCACTCAATAAGTCCGTAGGATGATACATAGATGGCGTTGCTATGTAATAATCCATATGATTTGTAGGAAGTACTAACCTTAAAAAGATATCTGTCAAAATTTCATGACAATCCGACGATTAGTTTACAAGTTACAGAGGTTCAAGTGACGATACTTTTGAGTTTTTTAAAAAAATGAATTCCAAGCAATTTCGCGTGTTGATTTATCATTGCTTTTGATGGGTAAAATACCATCGCAGCCAAAGCATGGCTTGATAAGTGTTATCCGGCTCTGCTCCATCGAGACAAACGGTGGAGAAGTGGTTTGCTGATTTTAAACGTGGCCGTACAGACACTGACGATGCTGAACGCTCTGGAAGGCCAATTTAGGTGGTTACACCGGAAAACATCAAAAGTCCACCGAATCGTTTTGGAAAACAGAAAAGTGAAATTGCGTGAGATAGCTGACACCTTGAAGATATCAGAAGGCAGTGTGCACACTATTTTGCATGAACATTTGTCCATGAGAAAGCTGTTCTCAAAGTGGGTGCCGCGTTTGCTCACAGTGGACCAAAACAACAACGTGTCGATGATTCTGAGAGCTGTTTGGAGCTGTTCAACCGGAATAAAAGGACTTTTTGCGTCGGTATGTGACAATGGATGAAACATGGATCCACCACACACTCCAGAGTCTAATCGGCAGTCAGCTGAGTGGACTGCAGCCGGAGAACCACGTCCAAAGCGACCAAAATCGCAAAAGTCGGCTGGTAAGGTTTTGGCGTCTGTATTTTGGGATGCGCACGGAATTTTGTACATCGACTATCTTGAGAAAGGAAGAAGAATCAACAGCGAATACTACATGGCATTATTAGTGCGTTTGAAGGAAGAAATTGCCAAAAACGGCCACACATGAAGAAGAAAAAAATTCTCTTTCACCAAGACAATGCGCTGTGTCACAAGTCGATCGCAACGATGGCCAAATTGCACCAATTGGGCTTCGAATTGCTTTCGCACCCACCGTATTCTCCAGATTTGGCCCCCAGCGACTACTACCTGTTCGCAGACCTGAAAAAAATGCTCGCCGGAAAAAAATTTGGCTCGGATGAAGAGGTGATCGCTGAAACTGAAGCTTATTTTGAGGCCAAAGACGAATTGTTTTACAAAAAAGGTATCGAAATGCTAGAACGGCGTTGGACTGATTGTATCACTCTTGAAGGAATGTATGTTGATGAATAAAATCGAATTTCGACAAAAAAATGTGTTTTTCTTAGTTATCCTACGGACTTATTGAGTGATGTGTTAGATGGTGCTTTCACTCGTTCCTTTATTTTTAATCAGCTCTTCAAATTCCAGGTATGACTGTTCTTCTCTCAATTTCTCTTAACATATCTTGTACATCATTATCGCTATCCTCATCTGATATGTAAATGTCACCATCAACCTCCAAATCACTGTCTGATGAGATCACTTTTAGTTTCTTAGGTAGCTTTTCATGTCATCTTTTTTATTTTTATTTGACTTGCATCTTCTTTGTCCTTTTTGTCTTTTTGCATGTTTTTATAGGCTTTTTCCTTTCTTTGTCTTTTTGTTTTCCTTCATCTTCCTTCTGCTCTTTCTTTTCAAATGTTATCCATTCTTCACTAGTAACTGCTGCCTTTGGGTATAACCGCTTCTTACTTTTTTTCGGAGCTGTCGTTTTTTAATTTTTTCCAAAAGTAGAAACTCAAATGACCTTGGTAAGGTTGACGAAAGGGAAATAATCGATGACGTTGGATGGTTTGCGTTAGCTTTGGTTCTGATGCCTTGTGGTGGTGGTGAAAAATTAAAAGAAGTGCATCTTGCACTAGAAGGCATTGCCAATATTTCATAATCTTGAGCAGAATCATTAAGTAGTTCTGCTTGTGCTTGGCAGGGAAGTGGAATAGGAAATCTGTTTGATTCAATACTTGCTGTTCTTTCCTGCGCAACGAAATGCTTTCGCAGTTTATCAATATGAAAGTGGGTAATAGGATACTTGATTTTATCGAAGGTATACAATCCAATGGATCTAAATCCTGCTTTGACGCTCTAAGAAGTCAGCCTGTCATACCACATACTGCAAAACATATCTGCAAATTATTCCGTTGTCTTCTTGTCTTCTTTCTTTGATTACTTCTAAACCAGTGAAGAATGTTCACATCTCACTTATACTTCAGTGTCTTGAAGCATACCGTGTCCAGAAGTTGCAAAATATTTGTTGTGTGAGCAGGTAGCTTAATTATCCCAACTTTGTTGTCTCAAGCATTGATAGCTGTCTCAAGGTTCAAATGTGTTAGATGACCGTCAAATATTAGAAGGATTGATCACTCTTTGACATCTCGACAAAATTGTTCAATGTACTCATAGAATGTAAGAGATGTCATTCACCTTTTTTTCACTACATACGTTAAATGTACCTGGCAGATCCTTTCCACATAAAACTCGTCAGTCATTAGGTTACCTCAATTGTTTTCTATTCTGAGCTAACCTATACATTTCCCCGAAATTCCCACAGCCTACATCTTTCAGTATTTGGGTGCAACAGTCCATACCTCTCTTTTTCCCATTCTCTGCTTCTAATATATCTCGCACTATTCCCTTGTGACTTAAAACATATCCTATCATACTGTCTCTTCTATTTTTTACTGTTTGCCACATATTTTTTCTTCCCCAACAATTTCTACAACCGCTTTGTTTTTAACTTTATCTCTCCATGATATCTTCATCATACATCTGAAGCACCATATTCCAAAACGCTTCTACTTTTGTCCTGTCCACTTCTCCTACTATCCAACTTTCACAGGCCTACAGTGTTGTGTTCAACACATATGCTTTCAGTAATCTTTTTCTTGTTTCTATGTTTGTTGTGATTAAACTTAGTAGTTTCTTTTTCTTCTTAAATGCAGCACGGTCTTGTGCTACTCTTTATTTTATATCTTTTGCACATTCCCATCTTACATTATTTGGCTTTCTAGGTAGCAGAAATCTTTAACCTCTTGTAAATTCTCGTTTCCTATTTGTATTTCGGTTTTTCACTTGGTTTCCCTTTAGTTTTATTTTTGTTGATTTTTGTACCATATCTCTCTGTTAGTACTGTTTCTATTTCATTAAGAGATGTTTCTAGCCCTTCCTTGTCATATATTAATACTGCTATATCGTCTGCAAATCTGAGCATATCAATCATTTTGTCCTGGATAATTATCCCAAATGTCTTTATGCGTTCGGCAGTATTTATTGCTGTTTCGATATACACATAACGATACAAAAAGAAATTTTACTAAACTTTCTAAATTGTGTTATGATGCAATTCTGATCCCTTTAGCATATTACAACCAAAAATTGTGTTTTTGGTGCTGCTCAAACTCAACATTATCTGTAAAGATTTTAACTGTCTTTCAAGTTTTTCTAACGATCTCTGCTTTCTGCAGTTAAAGATTTAATAATATTATCAGAACAACAAACTCATCAGATGGCAATGATTCAACACAAGCATTCTTTCCTACGCCATAAAATTTCTCAAAACCCATACAAATCAATCTGAGTGGATGTCATTCATTTGTTTGCATTTTTTTAAAATGCATAAGAATATTTAAAAATACCGTATGCTGTGGTGAAAGTTGAATAATACAAATACAAATACAAAAAAAACTATGTTATGCTAATTAATTACCGTGGAAGGCTTTTTCTGTGTCAAAATTGAGGGGTGTCAAACCATCTGACACAGCAATTCCTTTTGATATAATTTCTGCATGAAAGATGGTTATTATGCAAAAATATTCCTAGCTTAATTTTCCTAAATTTTAGCGCTTTATTTAGTATTTTTCTAGAAAATACCTTAACAAATATCTGTTTACCTAGTTTTTAAGTAAATTCAAATAAAATTCAACTTAAACATAAACTTTATTACCATACAGTAATTTCAACAAAAATACAAATTTACTCACCTAAAAAACAATTTCGTAACCTCAATTCTGGCCAGGTATTGCTAATTGAAAAATCCTAAAAAGACATTAAATCTATTCCAACAACAAAGCTATTTGTCATTTCTGTTTTTAATATTGAATTACATGACATTTATAAACCCAATTACTGCAAACGAGTTCATAACAAATACAGCAAACAGTTAAATCTCCTCATGTCGTTATATCTTTTGATTGTTCATTCGAAACTACTTAATTTTTCTTTATGCCTCCACTAATACTAAATTTCACCAATAAAGCCTTCATTCTATAATCAATGTTTACCATTCCGTCAGTAATTAGTGCAACCACATAATTATTTTCACTTTGATTAATTGCTTATTACATAATTAACAACCAGTAGACATTTTCAATTTTCAATTGTTACCTTTGTTTTCCCCAAGAAATTGGAACACATCTCTTTAAATGATTCCCATGCAGCAGCCTTATTGTCGGTCAGTTTTGAATCAAATACACTGTCCCTTATAACTTCTAAATCACCACATATGCTCCACCCATATTCTGTATAACTAATCTTTTCAAACAAAGTTTTCATATTAGTATAGCTTTCCTTCATATGTTCTGCATGGGCAATAGGAACAGAGGGATACGGGTTTTCATTCTGGAGGAGAACTTCCTTCAAGTTTAGAATAAATGAATCAAAAAATTGTCTGCCTTCAATAGTTTTGTATTTACATCCTAATGCATTCATTAGTTCAGGAACATCTATCTACACAGTACACCAACTGATCACATGACATAGAAATGTAGAAAATCTTGTTGACATCTTCGATATGTGGAAATATACATACCACTCTGTAATAAAAATCAACTATACAACCTGGATCCCAACAGTTTGGCTTGAGATTTTGACTAATTTAGATTCTGTACTGTCGTTAATCTCATCGTGGAAGTAAATGTAGAGTACCTGTATCAAATTGTTGGAAATCAACATCTGTGTTTTCTTCCACAGGCTCAAAAATATTATCTTCAGCAGCATCCATATCAATGTCAAGTATATATGAATCTGAACATTTGGTAACAGGTAAATTCTGATTTTGAAAAACTGGTCTGAGAGCTGATTGCAGGTTGGTACTGTCCAGTATGCTTTGACTTTAGTGAAATTCCAGATAAATATGTCAAGCAAAAATAGCTACCTGTAACATGATCTTTAAGTTCTCTCCACACCATAGGCACTGCAAAAGACATTGACTTACAGGTACCGTTGAGCCATTCTCTTAAATTCACAGCATATGTTGCCCAAATGAAATATGGCACCCAATATTAATCCTAATCTCCTAGTTTGCATTAAAAATAAAACTTATAAGATTTTTTGATTAACATAGTTATTGTCTTTTTGTGAGATTTAATCAGTCTTGCCACATTTGTAACAAAATGTATCCTTGGCAATATTCTATAAAGTCTACCAGCCACATATACTGTACAGTGAGGTATTATTTCTTAATTTATATTTTATATATATTTATTGTAGTGGTTAGGATATCAACTGCTGCTCATCCTGTCCACGATGCTTATATATCTTAAGCCAGCCCTTCCAGCGATTTCTAGAACCTTTGTCAGACATTATTACACTGTTTACACTTCAATCATGAGTCATCTGCCGGATTAGGTTCAATACAATATGTTATACAATGTAGACCGTCTTTAACGAATATCCTAATAACTGAGAGTGAAACGAAAGTTCTGAGTGCAGATTCTGTTTCACCAACCAAAAATACATAAAGGACATCCATTAGACACCAAGAAACAGAATTTTCTTATTCTGTGTAATAGTTCCAGTTGTTACCACCTCGGAAGCAAAAGAATAGTAGTTTGCTTGTAGTATTGCTGCAAGGAGTATAAGTTGTGGATAGCTTTACACAATTTATCTTGAACCAGTTATATCATGCATTAAGCTATTACAAGGAAAGGATACATTTATTTATTATTCAATTATGCTTCATAGACAACTTAAATTATAAAGAGAAATTGTACTACATTTACTGTGGGTATTAATTCACAGATGTGTTATCAAATGCGAAGAAACTTTGCATTCTTAAATTTGGAGTTAATAAAAAATTTTAAGTTCTATTTTATCTATAAGTGGACATACTGTATTAACTACTTCTTTTACAGCGAGCAATAACAACAAAGTAGTTGAAAATGAAATAGCCTCGTCTCTCGAATCTGCATATGAAATAGAATTACTTCAGAAGCAATTGAATGAAATGGCTAAAGAAAAATCTGATTTAGTGCTTGAACTAGGTGAACGTAGAGAGGAATTACATGGTCTAAAAAATGAAATAGTTAAATTAAAGGTAAGCTTCTCTGTACATATATAAAATTTGATCCACTTTCAAGTTACTATTTTAGATGTTTCAAGAACAATCCAACATAAGAATAGATCAGCTCTGTGATGAAAATACATTGTTACGTAATAGGCTTAGAGATGTAGCTCATTCACCTTTATCTGATAATGAAAAACAACAATTGCTACTTGATTCACAACGACATAGTTCAGCACCTGCGTCTATTGCATTGAATGTAAATAATTTTATCTAAAATCTAGAAGTTAAAATTTAACAATTCTTACAGATTCTGGATGATGATATTGTTGGGGATATTACAGCATGTCCTACACCTGACTGGGACAAGCATTCCAGCAGTAATATAAGTGAAGTATCTGTTGCTTGTTTACAAGACAAAATTAATCAAATGCAAGAGACACACTACAGGTACTTACTTGCCCTTATTTTTCAATTTTTATATAATTTTTCTTACAGCACCAATGAAGAACTTCAGGCTACTCTTCAGGAACTCACAGATTTACAAAGGCAGCTCACAGAATTACAACAAGATAATGAAAGGCTTTTAGATGAGAAGAATTTAATGTTTGATTCCTTGTGTAGACAGACTGAACGGTTAAACGATGCCAGGATTGAAGTCGAATCACTGAAACAGCTGCTGTATCGTGATAAAGATGAAACTGGGCAATTTGAAAGTATTGTTGATAGGGAACACAAATTAGTTGATCTTTTGAAAAGTGCTCAAGATGAAAGAGAAACAGTACTTGTTAAACAGGAACAATTGAACAATGAACTCCAAGACATTCGAACATCAAATAATGAACACATCACAGAAATAAAGCAATTAACAGAACGAGTAAGTACTTTAGAAAGTACTTTAGATGCAAAGCATGCTGAGCATCGACAGCTAGATCAGGAATTAGCAATAGCCAAAGATCAATGCAGCGGACGCCAAATTGAAATTAACCGACTTACAGATCTTCTAGATAATGCAAGAACAAAGGTTCAGTTTAGTATTTATTTAATTATGTGATTTTTAAGAATGTTATTTTAGATAAATGAGCTTGAACAGGAGAGGGCCTTAAATGATAAATCAGAAATAGACGAGTTACTTGACAATACGAGAAAAGAAAAGGACTGTTTAGAATCTGAAGTTGCAAATTTAAAAGAACAAGTGGCACGAAGTCGAAATGAAACGGAAAAACTAAAAGAGCAAGTATCAATCCTGCAAGAGGAATACAAGGTATGTGTATTTAAGATGTTTGTATGTGGTTTATTATACATAGATTTTTTTTGTGGTAGGTAACACGTAATAATGCAAAATGCACACAGTCAGAATTAGAATATAAATGTGAAAAACTAAATTCAGATAAAGCAAATTTAAGTGATCAGTTACAACAATTACAAGAAGCTGCAAATGAACTACAGGTAAGCATATTTGAAGGCGTTTTAAATTTAGTAGTTGTTTCTTCTTATTTTATTCTTTTATTTCTGTCACTTAAAGTTATTCTCCGATTTGCAAATGAGTGAGTGCAAGTATGGAAAGTTCAGCCGTAACTTGGACTTGTGTAAGGGCATTATTTTAGAAAGTGATTTTCTTAAATATGTATTTAAGTTTGTCAATATTCTAATTGTGACAACATTAATCAGGCATGGTTTGATAATATAATAAAACCAAGTACGAAAGAATCTACATACTTGGATCAACATGTGTATGATGAAAATTTTAAGTTGATTGAGAGTTATGAAATAAATTAATCTGATTCGGTGGTTTTCATCAAGAAGCGTTAGTGTTCAAACCATATTAAACTCTTGTTACAATTAATACTTATTGTTCTATGGGCAGTTGCTATTACTACTTTAAAATAATTGAAATAATGCTTTATGCTCTTAATAAATACAGTTAGTATAAAAAATGCATTTTAAAAATTCCTTCATAAGTAGAAATATCCCATAACTACAATAAAAATATAAATTACAATTGCAGTTTAAATATTTTTGGGGTCGAACACTACTAAGATCCTCATTTTGGTCTTGATCTTTCTGTTTTGTTGACTGTTGTTGAAATCTGTTATAGCATTCCATGATGTGCATTCGTGACAAGTAGACGAGTCAAGTGCGTTTCCTAGTTTATTGTGTTAACATCAGTTATATTAATCTTCTAACTTATAATACCTACCGAAACTCCTACAACTCATGTTTCCGATGAGAAAACTAGAATTTTAACGGGACGAGGGACGGTTTTTTGTTATAATTACTAATAATACTCGTTGTACACAATATATGTATTTGTATTTTAATCTCAGGGTTTTAATATAAAGCAAAAGTACGCAGTAAACTACGTATATTAAGGACTTAACAATCAAAACAATGCATAATACATGAGCGAGGAAGGATACGACCATTCCTCTACATGGCATAACACATACTACTTATTAGGAGGTTAGGAGTGTGTTCCCTAAACTAATCATTGGCATGCGGTAAAAGGGATCACACTACACACTCCCCCCTCTAAACGTACGGAAGTTACTGACGTGCATTTAGAAATCACCTTTTCACTTTACGGGGGCGTCCCCGTTTTCTTTTAGGCTCCACAGGCGCGGGTATAACCGACGAAGCACTGGGCACACCGGCATTAAACAGAACAAATTTCGTTAAATCAACAGAATGAAATTTACCTATCTTTTCATAGGGTTTCGTAGCTGTAGTAAGCTCAAAGGTAGTTGGAGTAACCACCTTGGATATAACATAAGGTCCATCACGTTTAGGTGCAAATTTAGAAGTAATGCCTTTACTGGCATTGCTAAGTAGGCGAGTTTTCAACAGAACTTGATCACCAACTTGAAAATTTTAGCACGTCTTGTCTTATCGACTTGTGCTTTACGAACGTCTTGCTTTTGCTGCAAAATTTCTTGTGACGTTCAAAGTTTTTGTGATAACCGCTTTAAATACGGAGTAATCCGAGGAACAAAATTCTCAGCGTTTACCACAGTTCTTAAATCATACACGGTATCGTGAGGAGCACGTAATTCACATCGAAAGTAAGAAAAGCAGGGTACGATCAGTTGACTCACATACGGTTGAATTAATAGCAAACGTATTGCTGGGAGATGAATATCCCATTTTGTGTGACAATTTTGAACTAAAATCGAAAGTTGAGTCTTCAAGTCTCGATTCTTCCTTTCAACCGGGTTACTTTCCGGATGGTACAATGGAATAAAACAAGTATCTATGTCAAAACAATATGTCACCTTTTGCATAATATCCGAAATAAACTGTACACCATTGTCAGATACCATTTTTCTCGGAGTGCCAAAAACGTAAAAATATCTCCTCGATAAGCATTTTTGCACATGCATCTGCATTAGCAAATTCTAATGGGTAAAGCTCAACCCATTTTGAAGCTGTATCTTCACAGACTAAAATCCATCGATTTTTATTTTCAGTTATTGGCAAAGGGCCAAATAAATCAACGGCTATGATTTCAAAGCGTTGTGCAGGAGCTGGGGTTTGTAATAAACCAGCAGGTTTAGTATTACTAGCTTTATAACGCTGACATTCAATACAACCTTTTACATAATCTGCAATAAAACGTCTCATACCAACAAAATAATATTTATCAAACATCTTTTGATAAGTTTTATCAACACCATAATGACCACCAGTGGGTGAGTCATGATAATGATTTAGCAAGTCTTGCCTCAAACTCGCAGGAACTACTAATTGCGGATCCTCTACATCCTCATGAGGATTGTTACGATAAAGTATCCCATTGTTTAACATATAACCACGATCTAACCATCGGATCATATCAAGAGTGTCTTCACCTTGTAATGCTTTAACAATCAATGACAAATCTGGATCGTCTAATTGTGCGACCCTAAGATCAGTAGCATTAATCTTCGGCATTTCAACACTAACAAAACAGACATCACAGGTATCACTTTCGCTCATACAACCTGGTCTGGACAACATATCAGCCACAACGCTTTCTTTTACCGAGTGTAAGAAATTTTCATATTCATTCCTGAATTTTCAAAGCCCAACGGGCTAAACGACCCATAGGTGTTTTCAATGTTAATAGCCACTGCAATGGCTGGCAATCAGAAATTACATTTACTTCTGCCCCTTCCAAATATGTTCGGAATTTTTCGGTAGCGTAGATAACAGCCAAAGCTTCCGTTCTACAGTGGAGTAATTTTGCTCAGCTGAGTAAGAAGTCTGCTTGCGTACTCAATAGAAAGCAAATCATTGCTAGTACCTTGCAACAAAACGGCTCCAAGTGCAAAACCACTAGAATCAGTTTGTAAAATTACGGAAAATTTGGATCAGCTTGAATTAATACGGAGCTGAAGTAAGTTTTTCCTTGAGCGCACTAAATGCTTGTAGCTCAGGTTCGCCAAAACAAAACACACTATTTTTCTTTAATAAGTTAGTTAGCGAACGAAAAATGCGGAATAAATTTCCTATACCAGGAACACGTTTGAACAAAACTAAGAACATCTTTAACACAACACGGAACGTTAATGTTCTTAATTGCAGAAATCTTTTCTCTGTCAACTTCAATACCATTAGTAGTCAGAACGTGATCCAAGTATTTGACGGATTTCACAAAGCAACATTTTTCGCAACGCGCACGTAATTTATATAACTTAAGCCTTCAAAACTGCACGTAAATCATCAACATGCTGTTTAAAATTGTCCGATATCACTAAAATATCGTCCAAATATGCGTAAACGGATCGGTCACCAAGACCGTTGCAAAATCTGGACATTAATCTTTGAAAAGTAGCTGGAGCTTTCAAGACCAAAACCCATTCGAAGGTAGCGAAACGATCAAGGGTGTAACAAAACAAGTTTTGTCCCTGTCTTCCTCAGCTATAGGAACTTGTAAAAATCCAGACTGTAAGTCTATAGTACTCATGTACATAGTCCGTTTAGAAGTATGCAGAAGCTGTTCGATGCGAGGTAAGGGGAAGGAATCCGGGACCGTAATAGCATTCAAACGCCTATAATCAACACACAAGCGAAGCTTTCCACCCTTTTTCAGGACAAGAACGACCGGGAATCCCCAAGGTGACTCACATTCTTCAATTATACCTTCTGAGAGCATCCTATCTATTTCTTCCTTTAAAAATTGTCTTTTCGGGTTGCTAAGAGGATAAGGTGGAACTGAAATCGGATCGTGATCGACAGTCTTTATCTTATGAACCGCAAAGTCGGTGGGGGCTCCCCCCATCTTAAAGACAGTGGAATGTTCTTCCAAAAGCGTCTCTATAATCATACGCTGATCTGAGGAAAGGGATTCTCCTTTATCCTCGCGCAGAGACACGAAATTGACATTTACACGATTCACCTGAAAGTTACCATAAAAATTAAATTTTCTGACAGGATCATCGTTAAAATACCATTGATTACTCGAAATATCTAAAACAAGACCGACACTGGTAATAAAATCAATACCTAGTAACGTAGATTTAGTTTGTGCATGCGGCAATACGTTGATGGTAACAGTGACAGTTTTATATTCAAGAGTAACCTGTACATCCGTACTTAAAACCTCTTCATCACGAACTATGCAATCCGCAAAGCAAATTTTAGAAAAAATTCTGGCCATCGTTCAAAAGAATTTGGTAAAGATCATAACTCGCTAAACTTACAGTAGAACCGGACTCCAAAGTACAATTGCCATATCGACCGTTTATACTAACGCCCAAAATAGGTTTATTCAAAACAGGAACGTCAGTAGTGGCTGAACAAAATTGAACAAACTTTGACTCTAAAACTGTAGAGTTTTTATCATTACAATTAGCACATTTAGAGCGTAACACGCTGCAACTGTTTTTCTCTAGACACCTGCCCCACTCATGGGCGCTAGTGAAACGAAGTCTTCCGACATAACTAGGGGTCTATTCCTTGGGTAGAGCTATGAGAAATGGGGGGGTAAGTCGAAATCCGTTTGTAGGTCAAACTTTATCTAAAACAAATAGGCGCCACCAAGTCCGGACTTATTCAGAATAATAGCATGGCATATTTCTAAGGGCGGACGTGGAGACCCAAAGAAAAAAAGATCGCCTTCGATGACAAAAACCTGTCTTAATAAAATAAGACGCTGTTCCTGTAAGAAATTATAATAGTTAGGTTAATAAAAAAGTGGAATACTATTTGTGTCCCGCAAATATACATAAAGAAGTAGTAAAAAGATATTTTCAATATAAAGTTGGCATCAAAATTCTACTCTTAAGGATGTTAGCTTTCTGTGGATATTTGATCAATATAAAAAAGTTTAATCTTGAACCAATTGTTTACTAAAAAGAATCTCTTTTAAAATAAAATGAATTGCAACAAAAATTTAATTAATAACTGAATTACTTCGTGAATTTTAATTTCAGGTTTATCTATCTAAATTGTTCATAATCAAACATTTTACAGTATATTGTAAACTTGTTACACAAAAAAAACTCCGACCCGTGCAGATCTGTTCAGGCAGGTTACATCTAAAAATGTTACTACTCAAGTTTTTCCTTTTTAAATTACATGTGCAAGTTTTAGTTTCTAAAAAAACAGATCACAAAAATACTCTTGTTTACATAACTTGTGCTAAAGCTGTTCGAAGCATTTGCTTTCAAGAACACATCTGTCAGCAGTATACTACAGAAAAATAAGTGACGTCAGTAACACCTGTTGTTGTTACTAACGATTCATAATGAACCATGCGTGTTGTTTCTCAAAACATCAAATTAGTGAATTATAATTTCGACACTGGAAATCCAGCTCAGCAATAGTTGAAACTTTTATAATATTCATGCTTTTACACATTAGAACAAATTAACGTGTTTCTAGTGTGAAACACCAAGAAAGTACTTAAAGCTAACTACGAACCAAAAACTGCGTTTCTCGCCTTGATGAGGTACTTGTTATTTCATGCGAAGATTACTGCGTGTAGCGTGAACCAAGTTCATACTAAACAACTTCTACCAAATGGAATTGTTCCACGTGTAGAATCAAATACGGTCACGATACATTCGGAAGCGGCTGCAGTCCGGATGTTGAATCATGCCGCCTCACCAAAGTAGCATCTTTACGTTGTATAACAAAGTGGTCTTCTTAAAATTGATAAAAATTTTCTATTTTCTAAGTTGCATTGTTAATTGTAGCATTCTTCTCGTCGCGCTAAATAAATTATTTCAAATTAAACAAGTTAATAACCTTCACACGATACCAACCGCTATTCAAAGATGTGTGCCGACTCCTCAAAGTTGATACGCAAATTGCCGGCCTGCAGTCTTTGGTACATCTTATCGCATCTTCCACGTATGGCCGACTGATTACAAAACTAGCTCGGGCGACCGAGGCGTCCGAGGAGGGGACTGTCAAACCGAAACGCGCCTGCGAATAGCTGTAGAAGACACAGATATTTAACCACAAATAGAATACCAAAGGACGATGCTGCTTTAACGTATTGCTTTAGTTGTTGATGTATTTTACCATTATTTTAATAAAAGTGTTTTATTATTCTCGCACTTTTATGAAGGGATTTATTAATCAAAAATAAAATTGTTACACTACCCCTTTCCTAAAAAAAAAAAATCTTTTTTTTTTATTTTAACAAAGAAAAAATTTTAAGTAAAACAAATACAAAAGATTTTTTTTAAAACATATACTAGCCTCTTCCACATTCTTAATTATGATTATGAATTCTTATGAACCTATCAAAACGAGGGGGACAAATATCTACAAATTTGAGTGTGTCGGTAACTACGTGTACCAAGCGTCCATAGGTAGACAAAGTCGGGGAGTCACAATTGGTGTATGTCAAAATCGAGAGAGGTTAAATTAAAAAGTCAAACACTCCACGGGACAAAAAAATTAATCAAAATCTAAATTTAAAGTAACCCTTTAACTAGAGTTTTCTTACTTCTACTAAGGCTAGTATCTACTAACTGTAACTAAACACGTTACAAATTATCTTAATTTCCAAAAATAAAAACTCCACTTCCTGGAGCTCAAGTAGCTCTATCTACAAAAAAGGAACGCCACAACATCGAAATAGCATAAAAATTCAAAATATTATTATCACAAAGTGATAATCAAAACTAAGGTAACCTAACAAAAAGGTTACTTACAAAAATCGAATACAAAAACGAACCAGTTAGGGCTGTAATCTCCTACACCCTACTGATTATCCTATCACTAATTTTCAAACAACACATCTTATTAGTGATGGATCCAATGGTGAGGTTCACCGTGCAAACCTCTGACCTTATCAAACAAAAATTTTTGAAAGGTCCGAAATAAGGGAAAGAATATGTCAATATTCTCTCTAACTAAATATGTAGAAATCAGGACTAGCAACTTAAATAGTCAACTTATTTCTACATTCTAAAGATATCTTTGAATGATATCTTCTAATGATATCTTTTAAGGACATCTTCTAATAACATCTCCTAATAACGCACGACTAAAACAACCAGTATGCACACTAATGCACACCACAAAACTACTACAGAAATTCTTAACCACATGCTTCAATTATCAAACAAAATGAGTTACAAAAGGACAGTCTCCATTTAGTATTAGTTAAACGATACTAAATCAAAAAATCGGAACAAAACGAAGCAAGCAACTATTGTTTTGCTTAACATCAAAGACTGGAACTAATCGTCAGGATCATCATTCTCGTCTGGATATGATGCTTCAACGGGTTTCAAGTCCTTAACATGCCATTTTCCGGCTCTTGTTCCATCCTCATTCTCTAATTCATACACTAAATTGGAATGTTTTTTTCGAACTTTACACAAAATGAACTTTGGAGCTAACTTAGCGGAGAACTTATCACCAGCACTTGAAAGTACCTTATTAGTTCTCCAAACGCTTTCTCCGACTTGGAATGAAATGTCTCTTCTTCTAAGATTGTAGCGTTTACTCGAACGTTGATAAGCTACATGTAAGTTTTCACGGACATTTCCAAAAATATCAAACAAAGATTGACGATCCAAAACATAGGAAGGTCTACTACTTGAAACAACATCTACATCCTCACCAGGTTTAAAATTATCACTATAAGCTTTTCCACTTAGGGGTACCTGACGACCAAAGACTAAAAAATTTGGAGAATAGTTGGCGGATTCGTGTTTTGCTGAATTAATTGCATACTGAATTTTTGATATCTCACTATCCCACGTATCATGTTCTTCTACGTAAGAACGGATGGCAGTACCAACTGTCTTATTAATTCTTTCCACAAAATTGCATTGAGGAGCATAAACAGCATTGTACCAAATCTTTTGGATTTCGTACCTTGCACACAAAGCTTTAAAAACACGTCCAATCAATTGTGGACCATTATCACAAATAACAAATTGTGGTACTCCGTAGACAAGAAACACTTTTTCTTCCAAAAACTTTTCTATCAAATGTGCTGTGGCACTACGCAAAGGTTGTAAAATCGAATACTTCGAGAACCAGTCACCAACAACTAAAAGCCATTTATGTCCGCGTTTGGAACGAGGGAACGGACCCATCAAATCTAAAGCAATGGTTTGGAACGGAAGTCCAACCTCTTTTTCCTTTCCCATCATGCCAAGGGGACCTTTATTGGGTGGTTTTTGAGCACCACAAATCAAACACTTCCTACAAAATTTACGTACATCAAAGATCATCTTTGGCCAATAATATAATTCTTGGACACGAGACAAAGTTTTCAAAGAACCAAAATGTCCTGCTGTAGGGGGTCATGACATGATTTAATGACATCTTTACGCTGAGATCTCGGTACTAAGTGCTTCCACTCTACAATATTCGCCGAATGCGGTAATTTGGAAGGATAAACTTAAAATGAACCCATCTTCCACTTTCCATTGTGGGTAGCTCTTGGGTGACGACAAAATTTTCTTTCTCAAAGATTCATACCACACGTCTACATTGTCAAGTTTGATCTCTACTAAATTAACTTCTGGATTTTTTAAAGGAACGCCACGACTAAGACAATCTTGAACTATATTAAATTTTCCTTTCCTATGTACCAAATCAAATGAATGTGCCTTAATCGAACAGACCATCTGGCAAGTTTTCCAGTAGGATTCTGAAGATTACTCAACCAAAGTAACAAAAAATGATCAGTGACAACTGTGAATCGAACTCCTTCCACCCACTGACGAAATTTCTCAATTGCAAAAATAACTGCTAAACACTCTCTTTCTGTGGTGGAATAATTGCGCTCTGTACGGCTCAGGGTTTTACTTGCGTACGAAATTACGCGCTCTTCTCCTTTTATATTTTGTATCAAAACAGCTCCTAACCCAGTGTTGCTGGCATCACATTCAACAATAAAGGGTGCCGAATAGTCTGGCTGTGAAAGAAGAGGTGCTGAAACTAATGCTTGTTTGATCAACACAAACGAATTCTCTGCTTCCGCGCTCCAATTTACAGTTTGACCTTTTTTCTTTTTCTTAATGAGATCGTTGATAGGCGAAACTAATGACGAAAAATTCTTTATAAAGCGACGATACCAACTGCACATTCCTATAAACCTCTTAATTTCTGTCGTGGTTTTCGGTCGAGGAAAGTTAACCATCGCCGATACTTTATCGGGATCTGTACGAAGTGAATTTGAACCTACTATATAACCCAAAAATTTAAGTGTTTTTTTGAAAAATTCACATTTTCCTATATTTATGGTAAGGTTAGCTTCTTTTAGACGTTGCTTAACCTCTGACAATAACTTCAGATGTTCTTCAAACGATGACGAACATAGTATTATGTCGTCCAAATAGCAAAATACATGGGGTTCAAAACGTGGACCAAAAATCGCATCTACTAAACGCTGTTGCGTCTGCGCAGCATTCTTCAACCCAAATGGCATGCATGTAAATCTATATTGTCCTCGGAAATAACACTGAAAGCAGTCTTATCTTTAGATGACTCACTAAGAGGGACTTGCCAAAACGATTTTCTCAAATCAAGTGACGAAATATAGTTCGCACCTCTCAACATATTGAGAATTCTATCTACATTCGCAAGGGGGTACGAATCGTGAACAGTTAAGTCGTTCAGGGCTCTACCATCAAAACAGAAACGATATTCTCCATCTGCTTTTTTAACCAACAAAACCGGAGAGGACCACGGACTAGTACACGGTTCTATAACTTTAAGTCTAAGCATGTCGTCCAACTCATCATTCAATATCTTGCTCATATATGGTGACATCACATATGGTTTCTTATGGAAGGGCTTGGCATTACCTGTATCTATATCCATTTCGATTAGGTTAGTTTGTCCAACCTATCATCGCTGCTAATTTCATTGAATGAATTTATTATCTTTGTGCTTGCACACATGAACATCCGAAAGGTCATGCAAATCAAATAAGTACTCATTAGTGTTCAAAGGGATAGAAGATGAACCTAAATACACAATATTGTTCTCAATGTTACTCTGAATAAACCAATTATTGTTTCTAAAATGCAACTACACCAAATAATTTTGCAAAGTCACTACCGAATATAAAGGCATGAGGTAGGGACGGGACCACTAATGCATTAAGAATACGACAATCATTACCCACACAAATTGGTAAATCAACAGAACCTAAAACAGACTTTATTGAACCATCAGCTGTAGTAATACCTGTTTTGCTGAACTAAAAATTTTAAGTCTAATTTTCTGAATTATCGAAAGAGCTAAGAGATCCTACCACTGAGGTAGTGCATCCTGAATCTAGAAGACCGGTAATATCTCTATCAAGTAACTTCACCATAATGTAAGGTCGATTATCACACTGCTTTTCAATGAACAAAGTATTATTCTTAGGCTTCAGTAGAGTTCTGACAAAATTTTTACAACTGTAAGCCATCTCGACCAATCGTCTTTACAAAATATCTTTTCTTGTTTACAAATCATAATGTAGCCTTATGACGCGGAACAGAATGCCGACCACTATGCACCTGCCGCCTTACTGGTTTTTGAACATTGTGGACATGACGTTGCCTTAACGCCTTTTCGACCACATCCAAAACTAAAAATCTTTTGGTTGCTCTACATCTCTAAACCAATGTCCATTACGGAGCAATTCCAACAAACAAAATTATTTCTCTTATCGGGACTAAAAGAATTATAAACTGAAGACTCCAAAGTACTCTTATCCGCTACTGTTGCTTGAGGATTAACTAATTTATTTTGAAACACCCTACTCTTAACAGTCACAAATTTTTTCATTCAACACGGGATGTTTGGTCTCAAATGGATGCTTAGAAGGACTACAAGTCTTGTTGGCTTACTAGAAGATGCAGAAACCAAGTTTAGTTTCATCAAAGAGCTTCTTCTAACGTTTTGCACAAATTTACTAAGGTAGAACATCTTGAATGTCCGACAATGCAATGCTGAAATATAATCAGGAATCAAATTTTTCTTATCATCTTAACTTTAGTGACTTCTGCTGGCTCGTTAGTCAGTCTACTAATAAAGTTTGCATATGCCAACAAATAAAATAATCCTTTCGTCTTTACCTTGACGACGATGTCTGATTTTCCCAAATGTCATCATCTGAAAGACCGGGCAGAAAATCTTCCTTTAAACGTTCTAATAAAGAATTCCAATCTTCAAGAATTTTTTACTGTTCTAAACCAAATCAAAGCATCTCCACAAAGTTCACATGCTGATCCAAATAAATCAGCTTGGGTACTTTACGAGATTGTGAAAATCACTAACTTAACTTAAAATGAATATAGTTGTTTGGGATCTCCTGAGAATTTTAAGCCATGAACCTATAGGTAAAGAAGGTGTTAATTACGAAATCGAATGGGTAGGCACTAGCAACTGAAGGATACAACAACAGACCGATCAAAATAGGTGGACTCTGTACTTTTATTGATTTTATCGTATAACTCAGCTTCAAGGGTTAGTATGGTTGCTACGGTCTCATTTCTGAACTTAATTGCTTCCTCGGAATTTATTGAAGGAATTTTCATACGCTTAACTCGCCCAGAAAGAAGGATTAACCTTGAACAAGCTCTCCTAAAATTGAATCTGATGAATCACCTTCCAATTCTGACAAAACATTTCGAACTGACTCAACTGAAAAGAAATCTCTTTACTTTCCGTTGCAAAATCTACTTCATAACACGAAAGGTCAATCAAACAACCAGGCTTATCTATTTTGCTAACAATCTTCCAAAATTTTCTTTTATCCAACACTGGTCTCTCATCACTACTCCTCTAATTTTCAGTTCATACTCCAGTTCTTCTTTAAGTAGACAAACAATTTGGAATTTTTCCGACATGATTGCAAAAGCCTAATATTTAATGAAATCAAACTGATAAATCTAAATGTTTATTTGAACCTTACAAATATTGTCAAAACAAATTCGGGCAACTAAAGGTAAAAGTCAAAAAGTGTATTTGGTAGAATAAATTTTGCCAAAACAATATCAAAAAAATTATATTGGGTCAAAACAGAATGAAAGTTAAAAAAAAATAAATTTGACTAAGTTAATTAATTGACTGTATGGGGGTTAACGTCTCAACCAAACTTTTAAACAAACAAATCTTAATGTCAAATAAACTTTGAGCAAACAAATTTCGAGGCAAAACAATTTTTGAACAAACAAATTTCGAAGGAAAATACTTTTTGAACAAGCAAATTCCGAGGCCTAGACGTTGGGCGTCAGTGCAACTGTTTTTCTCTAGACACCTGCCCCACTCATGGGCGCTAGTGAAACGAAGTCTTCCGACATAACTAGGGGTCTATTCCTTGGGTAGAGCTATGAGAAATGGGGGGGTAAGTCGAAATCTGTTTGTAGGTCAAACTTAATCTAAAACAAATAGGCGCCACCAAGTCCGGACTTATTCAGGATAATAGCATGGCATATTTCTAAGGGCTTACGTGGAGACCCAAAGAAAAAAAGATCGCCTTCGATGACAAAAACCTGTCTTAATAAAATAAGACGCTGTTCCTGTAAGAAATTATAATAGTTAGGTTAATAAAAAAGTGGAACACTATTTGTGTCCCGCAAATATACATAAAGGAGTAGTAAAAGATATTTTCAATATAAAGTTGGCATCAAAATTCTACTCTTAAGGATGTTAGCTTTCTGTGGATAGGTTGAACCAGGTTACCAGCCTTTTTCACAATCATGCTGTTGTAGATATCTCTACTAATGGTAACGACACCCTGTCGTTTGGTGTTAGATTTTTAACCCCTCTGCCACAGACATCACCGTGATTCCCCTTCCAATGGGGTTACCTTGTAAGCCAACATAAAGTTACCCACGCTACAACCACTAGGAAATATGTGCTGTTCACTAACAGACATCAAGCGCCCTAAAATATTTTAGCAAACATTAAATTTTTCGTCAATTAAAGGAGTTTTCAAAATAACATGCCTTTCCCAATGTAATGCAATAAATAACAGTCAAGTTTAAAGAAAGGTTTATTTAAATATAAATCAAGCTAAGAGACTAAACATCATGAAAGCTTCTTACGTTCTTGTATGTCTGAACAACAAGTTACAGTAACCCCTTACTTACTCCCTCTAAATATCCTTAAGTCTATCGACGCACGCAGAAGGCCTGAAATATTTTACATATCCAATTACCATTCAATCCTTTAAAAATGCGTTTGTATACTTAGTTTTTAAATAAATTTAAATAAAATGCGACCTAACTTAAGCTCTAATAACATTAAATAATTTCAGTATAAATACCAATATATTTTCCTTAAAAGGAAAACCTAAATTCCTTAACCTTACTCTGGTCAGGTATTGTTAAAAGAAATCATAAAAAGAGATTAAAACTATATAACATTGCCCTAATGACGAAAAAAATAATAGAACTTAAACCTAATGACTATTTTAAACAACTACAGGTGTTGGTTTTACAGTTTTTTCAACTAATGTTGATTGTGCAAAAGGATTTATTGGAAAAATATTAATTCCACAAACGTACAAGTGTTTGGGAATCTTCGCAGCCACAGGTTGCTTAACCCCCTTCACATACCACAATTTTGGCTATATTTTTATAAAACAATAAAAGGGGAACCGAGCTGTATCTAACAAGAAAGAGCGGTGGCTATGTTTAAGGACAACAAACATAGAAACAACGAAGAAATTGTTGAAAGCATATGTGTGGAGCACAATAATGTACAGCTATGAAATAGGGACTGTAGGAGAAGCAGACATGAAAAAGGTAGAAGCTTTTGGAATGTTGTGCTTCAGATGTATGATGATGATAGCTTGGACAAACAAAGTTAATAACAAAATAGGTTATAGAAATAGTAGGGGAACAAAGATATCGGTAGAAAACAAAAAAAAAAAATAGGAGAAATAGAAGAGTAGGGCACGTTCTAAGGCATTTTTGGGTAATATTGCAGAATATATTACAAGCAGAGATAGGAAAAAGGAGTGATTGAGGTAGATCTAGATCAAACTATTGCAGGTAAATGCTGAAAGATGCCGACTGTGGGAATTTCAGGGAAATGTTTAGGTTAGCTCAGAATAGGAAACAATGGAGGTACTCGTCTAACCAGTTCCAGAACTGGAGACCTAATGATGATGATAGCACTGCTTTTAATTTAATTAACTGAGATTTGTAAAAAAAACTTCTTATATTTGAGATGTGTGTTAATGAATTCGTTGTTATTTACGTAATATTTCTAAAAGCTTTCTTGAAAAAAATTACATGCTTCCACTTGAAAGTTTACAGTAATAATTGTTTTTACGTGTGTGGTTTAAAATAATTTATGATACGAAGTTAAGTTGCAATATGTATTTAACAAGAATATTTTTGTGGTTTTTAAGATTATGATTTGAATAGAACTACGAATTTATTGCAATGCCATGCTTTTTAACACCATTATGCATGAAATTAATATTAATTCCAAGCTATTATTTTGTTGAATTGAAATCCCTAAATTGATCACTTTTAAAAACATTATATCCAAATCATTTCATATAACCAGGAACTTTTATATCTCATATAAATATTCAAATGCAAATCAGCTACTAATGTTTAAAGGATTGAAAGAGTATACTAATCTACCAGCTTATGTAAAAGCATCCAAAACATATTAACCTTTTGAATCCCATGCCGCTTATGGGTGAGACATATGCATCAACTTGTACGCTAAAGCTATATCTCATGCCGCAACCATTTGCGACAATATATTTTTCTAGTATAGGGTTTAGCCGTATGCTTCAAATTCTAGGATTTAACTGCAGGATATGTATTTGCAAGCTGGGATGTGGCACATGATATAATACTTTTGTTGGAAGAAGTGGGAATAGTTGCTCACGCCCTTCTTATATTATTATTGGTTAGGTAATGGCATTTGAAAGTGATAGTACTAATTGCAGCAGTTATGCGAATTAGTCTGTGTGTAGATTTTGTTCTGTCTGTATTGCTATTTTACATTAGCGTATTTTGTTCGTAACAATGTCTGTCTTTGATACATACCTGACGATGATCCTATTGATGTTTCAAGTAGTGACGATGAAATTACAAGTTGTTCCGAACAAAGTGATGAAGAATATGAACTAATACAATTCGGTGAATGGAAAATTGTGTCTGATATATACAATGACCAAAGGGGTTCAGGAACTGTTATGGACTATAAATCATTTATGACATTCATCCGGCTATTGAATTGGAAAATGTAACATCGCCCCTGGAGTGTTTTGGAACTTTTGTTACACCTGCTATTGTAAATAACCTTTGCAAATGGACAAACGAAAGAACTGCTTTATATTTTCCTGCAAATTTTGATGAGAATTTGAAGGTGCATTCAATGAAATGGCACGATGTTGTAATAAGTGAGATGTATTTTTTTTTGTTGCACTTATTTTTCTACAAGGCCTTATACATTATCTTGTGATTATTGGAGGAAAGACTTTTTGATGTGAGGACTTCAAATTTTTTCATCAAAAGTCATGAGTAGAGATAAGTTCTTGCCAATTCTAAAGTTTTTGAGATATAGTTACCCTTGTTTTGCTGATAAGTCAAAACCACATTCACGTCTGTTTATGTTTTTTTTTTGGGCTATCAGAGAAATTACTACAATAAAGGGAAATGTTGGACCAACTTTTGCTTTAGATGAGTGTCTGCTATAAAGGGTAGATATTACACTTCAAGCAATACATCAAATCAAAAAGGTCACACTTTGGAATAAAACTATTTTGTGTAAGCCCAAGTAAAAAGAATTTGAGAGAATGTACACACAGTTTTGCTCTTTATATTGGAAAAGATATTTATGATGTATCATATATTCCTGGTACAGAGATTCTTTCTATGTCAGAAGGGTTGTTGTGCACTCATTGCAAAACCTACTAGATAAAGGAAGAGAAATTATTTTGGATAATTGGGATGTATCTGTACGATTAGCGGAGTTTATTTTGACATGTAACACCTATCTAACTGGCACTATTTGCCCAAACAGAGATTTGCCTAAAGAACTTACAAATCTACCCCTAAATCGTGGACACTCTTGCTTCATTATAAAAGGAGACCTGCTAGTTGTGAGATTTAGAGATAAACGAGATGTTTTTGTTTCTTACAACAAAACTTGAAGCATGAATTGTAGAAAAACAGAATTATAATACTTTAACAAAAAAGGTTGGGGCACTAAAAAACCGAGTACCATTGAACATTATAATAGAGACATGGGTGCCGTGGACGCTACTGACCAGGATATTGAACCATATAATACAGCCAAAAAGTCCTACAGCCGGTTCAAAAATGTAGGCATACACATTCTGCAGTGTCTGGCATTGAATGCAAAAGTTCTGTATTCAAACTCAAAAGCAGAACCGATTCGTATGAAAAATTTTATGGTTGAACTATTTGATGCTATTTTCATAAAACACATTAGTAACTACGCAGAAATGAAAGATGAATGTAATAAGGAGGAAACTAGAAAAAAATCGTATGCATCAACGTTGACTAATCCTGAGAATGGTCATCGTCTTATCATTTATGCGGAAACTAAAACTAGAAGAAGATGCTGGGTTTGTTATAATATTTATAAAAATAAAAACATTCACACTAAAAAGTATTGTGGAAATTGTATATCAAAACCAGCATTGTGTTCACAAGAACATTTCGAATATTAGCATTCAAATTTGTAGTCATAAGATTTGTACATCCCAGTATATTATAATTTTTGGTTCATTTGTTAAAATAATTTTTTTACATATACAAATTATATTTTTACTTTTAAAAAGGTCTTTTTAAACTAAAATTTATTATAGGTTAAAAATTGAGCCTGAGTATTGTAGTGATATGCGCTTTTAGTATCCGAAAACTTTTTTGTTAAATACCGAATTTAGAAGCCGCTTAGCACTTTCAAGCGTTGGGCTTAAGGGTTAACTTTAAATGACAATTAACAATATGTCTATGACTCATAGGAATAATCTAGAATGAATTACACTGTATTAAACTTGGGTTTTGTTACAATAAGCCTAACACCTTTGGTATTTTATACTTCTATCTAAATATTACATAGTATTTACAAACTTCATTAATCATTCTTTTTTTTAGGTACAAACACAATGTCAGTTGGAAGACAAGCGACAATTATCTGCTGTTTTATCAGAAACACAGCGTAATCTTAGTGCAGCTGAAAGGAGAAATGCTGAATTTGAAAATGAATTAGAGGAACTTAAAAAACTTAGGAAAGACGAGGTATTTTGGTTTAGTTTTTAGCAAAAGACACATGCGCTTGCATTAGTTCAGGAAGAACCAACATCATTTGACAATTGCACAGAAATTTTATACCACTGAATAATGTTAAGAAAAATGTTAGATATCTGTTTTATATATAATTTAATGGATTAAGCATCCTGAAGTTTGCACTCATTATTTTTCTCAAACTTTATTAGGTGAAAAATTGTCTCGTAAAAATTTTTAAATAAATTAGACTACCTTTTCACATAGAAATGTACCAGAAATTTTGTTCTTGTCTTTTATTGATGCGTCTAGACTCATTACCTGCAGATTACTATAAATTGAAATAAAAATAACAGTTTTGCTGAAACTTAGGGGTTGTCATTTGTTCGAGTAGTTTTATCCTCATTGTTTAGCCTACAGAAATGGTTAACAATTGTTGGATGTCTTTTTCTACTGCTATCTGAATGCAGAATTATTTATTTTACTGGGGTGCATATTTATGTCGGCATATGAGATCTTCACATCCCGATGGCCATCATAGGCAAGTGCGGTTGTTGCAATTACTTTAAGAAAAGTTCATACTTTGTGCAAATCTTGCAGTTTCTGTATTTTGTAGTGCTGGACTCCATATGTGATTAATTTTGAGTTTCTTTTGTTGTGTTGAAGTTGTTTTTGCATTTACTATTTCTATCACTTTGTGTATATTCTATTGTGGTATGACAATTTGGTGGTACAGTATCTAATTTACTTGTAGACACCAATATTCAGTGTGTATGCAATATTGTGTATGTGTTTTTGCTAGAATAGTTTAGTTATAATAAGTTAGAATAAGTTCTTTTAGAATGAAGAGTGGGAAAAATTTCAAAGTGATCTGTTAACTTCCGTGAGAGTTGCAAATGACTTTAAAAGTGAAGCTCAAGAAGAATTGCAAAAAATGATAATGGAAAATAAATCTCATCGTGAGCGTATTCGGCAGTTGGAATCTCAAATCGATAAAATGAAAGGTAAGATTTTATTGATATTTGTATGTATACGTTTGCTACATTATAGTTACTTTGTCATGAATGAATACTGTGTACAGTTGTTCTTTCATATTCTTTTCGGCAGTAGTTGCATGTTCATTCTTGTAATTTACTAAACATAAAATTTTGAAAGGATCAATAGACTATACAGTTTGTTTAACTTATCATTGAAACCGTTGTCACAATTGTAACATACGCTTTTGTTTTCTATAATCCAATATAGCTAAAGACACTAATAATTTAAGTTAATAGAGATTTCAAGTCAGGTTTTTGTTTCAAAAGAAAAATTTTAAATAACTGCTGAAAATCTTTATTATGAATTTTAACTTATGCATTTTTGTAGATTGTGAATACTTACAATTTTTTTTCTACTACCAGATTATAAAATTGTTTTTCTACGACTATCGAATAATATATCCATTCTAGCTTGATATTTAATTGACGAATGATATCAATTCTTCACCCCGTGAATTCCAAACTGGAATTCGCGGCCTGTCGGCCAATCAACTCGTTGTATTTTCATTATTCAGGGGTACTTCAACAAATCATACAACCTTGTAATATACGCGTTGCATAGCAACCGTCTACCAAATTTGAAGTTTCACAATTCTAAATATCAAAATTAATGTTTTTGCGTAAGTTTTGGTAAAATGAATTTTGATAACAGTGAAAGCGATAATGATGAAATATGTACGCCTCCAGAACTTCTTGCCAAAGCGTTAATGATTAATCTATTGCCCGAAAAGTAAAAAAAACAATACCATCAAATATACACGGCTTTTATGGATTGGAGAAATCTTAATGGTGCAAGTTCATTTTCCGAGAATGTTCTCTTGGTATATTTTACAAATCAGTACACCGGACATAGCTTTTGTAGGTCCTCTGCCACTCTGTTAGTTAATGCAGGTGGAGATATTACAGCTCTCAAACGACACGGGCGCTGGAAAAGTATGTCTGTAGCTGAAGGCTACGTGGATGACTCCATGACAAATAAAATGAACACTGCGAACAAATTACTACAGTCTGTTGAACAAAATAAATAACAAACATCAAATACTAATACTTTAAGTGAAGTCAAGATCAAAGCTCAACACCAGCTGTATTAAATATTAGTAATTGCCGTAATTTCACCATAAATTTTAATAACAAGTAAATTTAAACTAGAACTACTACTCTGAATTGTTACATGTGTTATTTAAGTTATTGTTTTCCTTTGACTAATAAAATATAAGTAATTAAAAGTTGAAGCTAAAAACAAAGATGTATAATTTCTTGCATAAGTTGTATTATAGTCGTAGAGAAAGTATAGTTTTCTACTCGCGCATAATAGTCATTATTCACTCGAATGACCACGTCACGAGCCGCTGCGCGGCTTGTGACGTGAACTTCATTCTCGTGAATAATGGCTATCATTATGCGCTTGTCGAAGAATATACTATTATTCAACTAGAACACGCATACATAAAAGAAACCACCACAGTGTCAAACTATTATATTTAATAAATATTGTTAAATTGCGTGCTATGCCTAAAGAGTTTGGGATACAAAGCCATTGAGTCTCTGACTAACGTGGATGTTACAATCTTATCTATCATAGCTTTCGTTAGACACGATTATTTCTTCCATTTGTGACCAATTCAAATACGGATCCTGAAGTGGTGATTATTTAATGAAATTGCAAAAGATAAGTGGAAAGGTATTATACAATTTCATATTGTATCTTACATGCGGAGAAGGACCAGCCTACAACATGAAAAATGATATCACATGTAGAAGTTCAAATGCAAGATGTAGTGAGCGAGTCTGTAGGAACAACAATGTCCTACTCACTCGGTGAATTCTGAAATCAAACTTTGGCAATTACTTTTGTGATGAAATTCTCTCAGACGTTGTTAATAGCACCAACATCAGTACGCAAAAAATGGTGAAGTGCCATCGTCAGTTTTGTGCAAAAAAAAAGTGTTTCTGGAAAATATATTTATGGGGATACTGTTTATGATTTACTAGTATCAAACAACTACCAAGAGATAATGCCATAGGCATGTTTTTATTGACAATAGGGATATAATTATTGCTGGAAAAATTCAAAACCCTTTTAATAAGCATCCGTTTTTTCAAATGCTAATGGATATCAACAACCTTTTAAAATTTTTGCTAATATTTCTATAGCTTAAAAATAATCTACTTAAAGCTGTAAGCAAAATGTATCTGTAATTTCATTTCTATAGAGCAGCCTGTTTTTGATTCGGCCAACTTTGAAATAGGGTTTTAAAAGCAATCCTGACAATAAAATTTCCACTGTTATCCCTGTGGCATATTATCAACAAAGTGTTATAACAACATTTCATCATAAGTTGTCATGCAAACAGATTGTTTTTCTCCAGAGTCTAAAACTTTGGCAAATCGTCAAAAACATTAGATTAAAAACAAAATAGCTTGTAGATTTGAAATAAAATGAGAGATATCTCGAAACCACTTAACCAAAGACTGTATTTTGAAGAATTGGTTATTCTTGCCTAAGTATAATTTACCATCCAACAGTAATTCCCACAATAAATTGGCTCCAATTAATATATCTATAGAACTAGAAATCTGAAATTGTAAATCTGCAAGCTGTAAATTGCTTGGGATTTTCCATGACCTAGTATCAATGTTGACCGATGGAATTTTGTTTGTAATTATGGATAAAACAAAACATTGAATTGTACTTGAGAAGGTAGTGGATAATGATTGTATCGAAACGTTGGACCTAGAATGGAGGCACGATATGGTAATAGCAATGCCTGTAATAGACTAATGTACATCTTTGTCTTCAATTAACTGTTCACATAAATTTTGTTAAATAAAACAAGATTGATTGCGCTATCTAATATAGCTCTGACCTTGTGTCAGGCTCCCAATGAATCGTAAGCGTAGACCATTGCTGTTGACAAGAGAACATAGGTATTGACTTCAATGCTTGACAACATAATTGTTTGTGAATTAGCAAATACGGTTTCTTGATGCTGAGCAGAAGTGCTCTGTAATATTACTGTGCAGATATTGAGGAGCCTTCTTTATTACAATAATATGACAAAGAGATACAGCGTGCAAGTCTCTTCTGTCAGACATTTTAACCATTTAGCTTCAGTTCTTTTGCATGTAATGTAGTCTTACTTCCTTAAGACAAAAATTTTACAGTTTCTGTATGCTATCAATATCAACAGATGTTAAACATTGCCCATATATGGTATCGGTATAATGTAAGCATAATATGACCAATGATTTACACAGTGGACACACCCAGAACGTCACGATTTTGGTACGAAGTTACGTAAGTTGCTTCAAGACAATGTACTTTGTAAATGTTAAAACCGTGTCTATAGTTAATATCGAAAGCTAACAGTATCTGATTTGGACAACAACTCTTTTTCAATATTTAAATTTAGCTTATTAGATACATTATGCCTATCATTTGCATTCTCAAAAATTATAACCATGGACTTACTGAAATTAATTTTTAAACAATGATTTTAACAAACTACCACTATATTGATTAAATCAAAATTAATAGCAGCAGCAGCAGCTTGCTCTATTTTATCTAACAAAAAATGCATATATATTTGAGTATCATCAGCATACAGGTGTAGCTGACATGACAGTAAATAAGTTTCTTTACAGTGTGTGTAAACCATAAACAATTAAGGTCCTAAAATGAAATTTTAAGGTACACTAGAAGCTACCATTCGAAGACTGGACACTTCTTCACCAATTCTAATGGCTTGATTTCTTAGACTTAGATAACATTCAATAATTGCACAGCCTTCAGGAAGCAAACCAATATAATGCATAATAGTGACAAGAATTATGTAACTAACGGCATAAAATGCTTTGCTGAAATCTAGTAGAAGGAGTCTCGTAATTTTTTATTATCATTTGAACGAATTATGTCATCAGTAGTATTTAACATTGCCCTTGTGAAGCTGTACTTTGATCTAAAGCCAGATTGACTAACCGATAATATATTAAAGGTTGTTACATGCCGAAAATCGGCTATGCATCATATTTAGATTAAGTATAAATATGTGAGTGAATTCCTGCCACTATTTTAAAATAGACTTGTTAACTTCCGTCATTCCGGACAGTTGCGTTGGCACAAAAGAATGCACAGGCACGGAGTGGTGCAAGTGCACGGTGTGACACGACATTATTAACCACGAGACGTCAAACGGTAACGTCTACCTGTGTCATGGTGCTGTCTTTTCTTTTTTGATGTAGGTTCCTCTATCGTATCTCTACCTTCTATCGTTACCTCTACCTGTATCCTTGTTGCTCCCCTACAAACAAAAGAGGTGTGTGTTGCGTCATGCCATTGTTGAATCCAAATTTACGTCTCTCCTCTTTCATTGTTCGTAGCGGTACGATAGGATACAGGTAGAGGTAACGATAAAAGGTAGAGAGAAGATAGAGGAACCTACATCCTAAAAAGAGAAAAGACAAAAAACACGACACAGGTAGACGTTACCCGCTTTGAGGTCTCGTGGCTAATAATGTCGTATCACAAACAGCGCACTTACCCATTCACTCCACGCCTGCGCATTCTTTTGCGCAAACGCAACTGTCCAAAATGACGGAAATGAACAAATCTATTTTAAAATAGTGGTGGAAATCCACTCACATATTTATACTTAATCTAAATATGATACATAGTCGATTTTCGGCATGTAACAAGGTGTGTAAGTGTACGTGAAGTTGTCTATCTATAACTTTTTCTAAAATTTTCAACACAATAGAAAGAATACTAATCGGTCTTAAATTTGACAGAAGTTTTGGATTGGAATTTTTTGGGAAAGGTTTAACGTATGCTAATTTCTGTTTGTATAGAAATTCAGAATTAAGAATGCACTGGTTTATCACATATGTTATAAATGGCAAAAAAAGGAATACAAAGTTTAATGGTTATTATATTTATCCCATCATATCTGTTGCTGTTCTTTTAATGCTTTTTGTTACATGAAATATATCATCCGCTGTGACGGTATGCAACTGAAAAAATTATTGTACTTTAGGATGTAGGTTACTTTCATAAAAAGTCGATGACTTCTTTATTTGGGGTTTAGTAGGTATTGAATGTAAGAAGTGGTTGTTTGTTAAGATTAGGTAACTTCTGTACATTATTTGTATTAAAAATTATTTTTATTTCAGACCCGAAGTATTTGCAACTAACATTTGTGAGTTCATGCTCAAAATAATTATTTTTCTATTTTCTTGTAGAGACATTTAGATTTTTAATTTGCTTATAATTATCCTACAAACTCTTTCCTTAAAATTTTTTAATCAAACAAATGCCATATCTCGGACTTTAATCATTGTCTAATATCTGTAGTGGGCTGCAGTAAGTAGCATCTAGTTATTATACGTTCAATAAGGAGTGCATACATATTTAAAAGAACCAATATGTTACTTGTTAGGAATTCCACTGTACTATTTATATCATTTAAATCATTAATGGGATAAATTGTAAGTGTTGTTTAAATTTCACATACGTAAAAATTTTATGTAAAAATTCTTGTTTACTTTCTTATTTACTCTTACGGGCAGAAAATACAAAGTACAAAAAACTAATTCGTGGTCTGAAAAAATTAAAGACACAACTTTACTTCAAATAACTTGTTCTGGCTTGCCGCATAGAATACAATCTAATAGAATTACAGTGCTGTCGGTTTATATATATATATATATATATATATATATATATTGCTATAATAATAGGGTAGTTTAGGGGTAGGTTAAGTCATAGGGGTCGTAGAATAAATAAAAACAACTTCCAGTTTAAGAAAAGCACATAATTCTAGAAATTATAAGAGTAAATCGGTCACTTAACAAATTGTTAATTGAGAGCACACTGTATATAAAATACACGGGAACATAGAAATATCTAAGAGTAGTTTACAAGTAAAGATAAGATTTGAAAACGCAACAAATTGCTTCAAAATTAAATCACCGAGAAACCTATATGAATTGGCATTACAAATATTTAACAATTGCGGTAAAAATATCATTGTACACGCAATCTAAATTATTCATTATTAGAAAATCGTACATGACAGGAAGAAATCACATTTGTTCAAAAATCCAATATTATATAGAAATAAACAAGCACCAGGCGATGCAATAAAGATAATAATAATTAACAAACATTCGAATACGTGAGTTAATAAAAGGCAAAAGTTGGAAATCCTCAAACAATACCACGATATGCGGGAGGCGTACGTGACTGTTAAGGCATGCATTCGAATATTTGAACTAAATAATTGGTGAAAATTCCAAGGTATGCGAGATAAAGCCGAAGTGTCACCCCAGAACGTAAATAGACCAATGAAAAGCATGTGGAGGTACGGCTTTATATACGATAATGACAAAGCGACAGAGTTAGTATACATTCAAACTGGGCTACGAGTATGTTCAAAACATAGAATTTACGTAACCAGTGAAGCAAAATTAAAGTAAATTAGATTTGAAAACTGCGAATTTATGCAACAAAAATAAGCTGAACTATTAATAGACGTAAGTAAAACGACTTAATTAAAAATCCATTTCTAATATTAATAAAACAGGGCTTCTAATACCTACATTGAAATTGTTCTAATACCTACATGTAATTTGGATTTTAATGTCAATTTGGATTTTCATACCTACATTGAAATTGTGTTAATACCTACATGAAATTTGGAGTGTAATTTCAATCTGGATTTTAATATCGATTTTAATTCAATCTGGGCTTTAATTTTGGTTTTGATATCGACTTTTAATTTCGACTTTCAATTGAAGACAGCTTTAAAATCAAAGTATTCTAATTTGGACATATTCGGACTTGGTACGAAACAATTCATGGGATGCAGATCACAGACTAGGAAGGAATTACAGAACCCATTCCAGGTTAGCAATCTTAATACACTTCATTATTGAAAACTGTTTTTAATTCAATATTTATCATTTTTGTATTTGTAAGAGTCAACAAAATAAAAAAGGGTCATTTAACAATTTATGACAAAGGGAATAGGTGTCTTGGAACGTTCGAAGGTCCCTAAATAAGTAAAAAGATAGTTTTGCTGGCTTTCAAAAAACCATAAATCTGGTATATGTAGATATTCTGTAAAAAGGGGAAAATTTTGAGAGTTGTAAATATTTAATCATTATATTTTGTATTGTAGAATTGCTTTATTTAATTAAATAAGCTAGTCGGGGCACACACACACACACATAGTAGGTTGGTATATAATTTGTGCGAGCCCAAAAGTTTACAAAACCTTACGAACATATTTTGATTTTACAGTGTCCAAGAGAAGTAAATTAACGTGTGTCACCAATGCAAAATATAATGTCTACTTGCTTGCTAATATCTATAATTGAGCTTTCAAGAGAATCAAAAAGTATTTATAATAGTTTAGATTCGGGTTTAATTTAATTTAATTTTAGTTTAATTTTTTTAATTTAATTTAATTTAAAGCATGTGTGAATCACAAATTTGAATTGCAGTTAGTCATCACAATTTAAAATACAAATACATAATTTAAAACAAAAAATCAATTGAAGATAGACATAGAAAAAATATATCATAAATCTTTCACGGACAATCTAAAAGATCCAGCAGAAGCTAAACAATCAGAAATTGTATAGAAAACATTTTCTAATAATTTTAAATTCATTTTAAACCGACGAAAGGGCAAATCTTTCATGCTAGTCTGAGGTGTATTGTAAAAGATACAACCAAAATAGTTAGGACCATTTCTGCTCCTGCTCAGTCTATGGTAAAGTACATCTAATTTACTCTTACTCCTTACTGCGAGTTTCAAATTAATGAATATCGGAACGGTACTGATGTTGCAAAATTTGTTTTTTAATAAAAAGAATCGTTGTAAAATAAATAGGCGGGGGAAAATTAAAATTTTTAATTATTGAAACAGTCAGGGCAGTTATCACGGTACCCAAGAGTATATATAATAGGAACAACTCTACGTTGAACCTTGAATACACGTGAAGGGGCACTACAGTGACCCCAAACAATTATTGCGTATGAAATATGACAATGAAACTTGCCATGATAACAAGAAAGTAAAATGTCAGATGAAACTGATATTTCTATATAATTTATTAAATAAATAGTTTGGCAAAGTTTTTTGAAAAGCAAATTACATTACAGTATGTCACAGCTTAATTTACTATCCAGAGTGACGCAAAGAAAACTACTAGATTGCTCCATATCAAGAATCCCTTTTCAGCTACGACTTGATCACCCTTATTATGGAGGGTGGTATCATCAGAATACCGAATGACATCACAATTTTCTTTTATAGAAGAGCATAAGTCATTAATGAAGCATACGAAAAGAGGCAGATTATGGAAATTTAAGGAACTCCAGAAAAACTTCACGACTGTTAGACAGTTTGTTCCGGTAATGAACATGTTGGTACCCGTCAAATATGATGCAATTAGTTTAGTACTATTGTGATCAAGATTTAAACATTTCAGTTTGTAACCTGAAAGAGCATGATCAACACAATCAAAAGCCTTAGTAGTCACAAAATTTGATGGCAAGATAGCGACCATCCTCAAACACATCTGAGATTTTATTTACTAATTTGATTAAGGCATCACTAATAGACAAGTTTTTGCAAAAACCAAATTGCTCGGCACTTAACAAACTACTATGTTGAAGATAAGAAGTAATTCGAGTATTTAAAATACATTTAAAGAATTTCGAATAAGTAGGTATTATGGAAATTGGACGATGATTTTTAATATCATTAAATAAACTCTTTTTAGCACTGAGATGATTTTCCCTTGTTTAAAGATATTGAGAAATACTGCTTCCTTTATACAAACAATAAATGGTTTAGTTAATGAGATAAGTATAGTGTTAATAACTAGTTTTACAAGAGATATGTTACTGCTAATCAAATCTTTTGATCTGGAATTCTTCATGTGATCGTGAAATAAACTTCGTTAAAATGGAACAACGGTACCATACCACAGCAACAATGTGTATTAGTAGTTGAGATACTGTTATTAGCATTCAAGGGATTAAATAAGAGTTCCGTAAGGAATTTATAAAAGAATTGTTAAAGTTGGTAGTTGAGAAATTGGCATCAGCATCTTTGACCCTATCTATGATCAAACCTTTGAAGTTGTTTATCAAATCTCATTTACGTTTATTATTATTTTTAGCACTACGAATATAGTTGTTGTAAGCACTTATTTTAGCATTTTTGAGAGCATGACGGTTAGTATATTTTAATTTTCTAAAATACAGTTTAAGTTCCGCACCAAAAAAAGGAACGCAGATTTCAACAAAGAATATGTAGTTATTATACACATTCCTTAGGCCATTCGTAAATCAATGACCAGTTTTTTGGAAGGGCTTTTCATTACTCTGTAACGCTTGATTGGGAAACAGAGATCAACTGCAGAAGTAATTATGGAAATGAAATTGGTAAACTTGTCATTAATATTAATACTAATATCGTCAATAAAATTCCAGTCGATTAGTTGGAAATAGTTAAAACATATTGCTGTGATATTGGCCCTCTGCGTTGGACCGTCATAAAATTTTGTTTTGAAATTTACCCCTAATATTCTTATTGAGTCCCACAATTGGGCATTTCATAAAATGCTGTGATATCGGCCCCACGATTGGGCATCATAAAATGCTGTGATATTCCCCCTGAACAATCAAGCCCCTATGATGTGGAATGTTAAATTAGTGTTTTTGCCTCGACTAGCTTATTTAATTAAATGAAGCAATTCTACAATACACAATATAATGATTAAATATTTACAACCCTCAAAATTTTCCCCTTTTTACAGAATATCTCCATATACCAGATTTATGGTTTTTGAAAGCCATCAAAACTATCTTTTTACTTATTTAGGGACTTTTGAACATTCCAAGATACCTATTCCCTTTGTCATAAATTATTTAATGACCCTTTTATATTTTGTTGACTTTTACAAATACAAAAATGATAAATGTTGAATTAAAAACAGTTTTCAATAATAAAGTGTATTAAGATTGCTAACCTGGAATGGGTTCTGTAGTTCCTTCCTAGTCTGTGCTCTGCATCCCCATGAATTGTTTTGTACCAAGTCCGAATATGTCCAAATTAGAGTACTTTGATTTTAAAACTGTCTTCAATTGAAAGTCGAAATCAAAACCAAAATTGAATTCCAGATTGAAATTAAAAGCGATATTAAAATCCAGATTGAAATTACACTCCAAATTTCATGTAAGTAATAATACAATTTCTATGTAGATATTAGAATAATTTTGATGTAGGTATTAGAACAATTTCCATGTAGGTATTAGAATCCAATTTAAATGTAGGTATTAAAAGCCCTGTTTTATTAATATTAAAAATGGATTTTTAATTAAGTCGTTTTACTTACGTCTATTAATAGATCGGCTTATTTTTGTTGCATAAATTCGCACACTTTTCAAATCTAATTTCACTTTAATTTTACTTCACTGGTTACGTAAATTCTTAGTACTTTTGAACATAGTCTAGGCCCAGTTTGAATGTATACTCACTTGTCGCTTCATCATTATCGTATATAAAGCCGTACCTCCACCTGCTTTTCATTGGCTTATTTATGTTCTGGGACGACACCTTGGCTTTATCTCGCATACCTTGCCAGTCACGTACTCCTCCCGCATATCGTGGTAATTTCCAACTTTCGCCTTTTATTAACTCACGCATTCGAATGTTTGTTATTTATTATTTTCTAAACTGAATAGCCTGGTGCTTGTTTATTTCTACATAATATTGGATTTTTGAACAAATGTGATTTCTTCCTGTCACGTACGATTTTCTAATAATGAATAATTTAGATTGCGTGTATGATGATATTTTTAACGCAATTGTTAAATATTTGTTATGCCAATTCATATAGGTTTCTTGGTGATTTAATATTGATGCATTTTTTTTACGATTTCAAATCTTATCTTTACTTGTAAACTACTCTTAGATATTTCTATATTCCCGTGTATTTTATATACAGTGTGCTCTCAATTAACAATATGTAGAGTGACCGATTTACTCTTATAATTTCTGGAATTATGTGCTTTTCTTAAACTGGAAGTTGTTTTTATTTATTCTACGACCCCTATGACTTAACCTACCCCTAAACTACCCTATTATTCTAGCAATATATATTTGCCATAAATTGTATAAGTCGGTAATTTTTAAGAGTTTCAATTACTTCAGAATTACCATTAAAATTTAATTGAGTTGCCAGTCCAAGATGATCAAACAAACCAGTCTTCACCACAGTAGAAGAATAGGTGGAATGTTGGTGAAAATTGTATCCAAGCAATGTGAAAGGCAAGTAGCTGTTTTATTAGCACAATACAAACCAAAGAATAAAAAAAATATCCATCAGTCTCAATGTTGCTTTCTTACTAGATCCAAAATGAATGTTAAAATCACCACAAACCACCAAATGTCACTGGAAAGGCAAACCAAAATTTTTAAATAAGTTGTGTCCGAAAATATATCTGTTGATTCTTTATTAAGGGATCTATAAATTGTAATAATGGTGAGATTGCTACTATTAAAATGTACAGCATACAATTAAGCATGTAAATCAATTAATTAGTATTTATTGATTGACTTCAAAATAGTAGAAGTGTTGTAAAATTTCTCGTCATCAAATTTGACGATCATATTACAAAATCAATATTTGTTTTTACATAAATTCCACCTACTCATTTTTTCTGTCGCACCCAGTAACTGTATAATCGTCTGTAAATATTTTGTCTGATGATATGCAATTTTTGATTGAGATTTCCAAATTACATTGAAATTATTTAATAACAAATTATTGCTAATCTTGTTAAAATGTAAATGTAGAGATCTAATATTGAGGTACACTATACTAAAATTTTGCATCGGTGGATATAATTTAACTTATTTTATTATATAAAGATATAGAGTAATTAAAAAACTTAAGGTTCTCAAGTTTTACGAAACTTATTTAAAATTTATTAACTAAATATTTGATAACTTTTAAGTGCTATCTTTGATAGGTAACAATACGTTCTCTACAAATTCTGGTGACAAGCGATATAGAACCTTTCGTTATCGTTGATTGTGTACACTCTTTCGTAATGATATATACTTTATTCTTACCTAGCTTTTTCTTAGCTTCTTTAAATAACATATATCTGGCATGGGAAAGATCTACTGTAATAGTGATTTTGGTACCCTTTTGCAGTTTTTTTTTTGTTGAAGAGTGCCAGTTTGCTTTTATAATTTGAAAATTCAACTATAATACCAAGGTTTTTACTAAGTTCTACTTTTCCTATGCGAGACATCGCTCTGCTGCTGTGATCTGCATACTAATTGTTTTGTTTAAGAAATTCAATACCTCATTTTCCTCATGGTTATCTGCAAAAATCTCAATACCAGTTGTACATCTATGATTTGCTAAATTCTCTATTTACAATTAAAATTCAGTATTACATAATTATAAATCAAACAAACAGGAAGAGCTTAAATGGTACTCACAGTTAAAATTAATTTCTTCATTTTTGAATTAAGCACATCCAGGAATGCCAATGATTCGCGTTTTTATTGACTATCGATAAGTTAGGTCTCTCTATTCAATCTATTTAAATTCCAACTTTTGTTGAAGAACAAAATTTGTTCATCGCCCTTTTATTATGCCATTTTCTGATGCTCAATCGACACGACTATAAAATCCAATATGCTCAAGTGATTGAGCATTCTGACCTACTTATCCAGCAGAGCTCTACAACAATTTGCAGTTGATCACCTTACGAAGGAGGATTACCGTTCACCATCTACACACCTGCTGTCACGTAATCATCTTTATTTTTACTAACTTACTTTTGTTAACTTAATCATTATATTACATTCTCCCTTTTTCAAAATTTCAATCTCACACTTTGGTCATCTAAACTGCTTGATTTTTGAGGTACACACTGTATTTTGAGTCTGGTTTGTTTGAGTGTATCTCGCATGGTTGTGGTACTTGAACTAGTGTGAATTTATACAAATCTTATTATGAACATTTATTTCTCCGGCATCCATCGGTAGTTTTCTGAATTTAATACAAAGAGTGTAAAGTTCCGATAGTCATTAACGCTTGTTCTTAACATGTTTGTTGCTGCTTTTGAGTGTGTAGTGTACTGCATAGCTGACTTATTATTTGCAAAAATAATATACTTTTTAGTTTTGATAATTTTATTACATTGACGCACATTAGCGTTGTCAGCATATAGGAAGCAAGTTATAACCATGTGCTGTTCGACGCGAATGCGCGTCATTGATTTTTTAGCAATTTCGTAACTTGTTTTGGAAAAGGATAATATTAATAAATCAAATATTTAATTAGAAAACATATATATAACGCAACACATAAAAAAAGCGAAAGTTATAAGGTATGTAACACTAAATAATGTTTCTAAATTTATTTATTTATATATTTATATGGTTAACACCATTATTTTAAATTACAATATAATTATCGATACAGGTAACTTAAACAACATTATACAGCTTTTAAACAACTTGCAAATTAAATTATATGCACTAATTAAATTAATTTATACCGGAAGAATAAGTAAGATAAGTGAAGTGTATAAACAAAAATGAAGTACACAACAAAATAGCAATTAGATATTAAAAATATTGCTGTATAGCGTAGTAATGTATGTACAATTAGAACTTACACTATTTGAATGAGACATATCGTAATGATTTCTTTAATGAATATAGAGTACAATCGAACAAATGGAATGAATTATGATGCTTATTAATTAGTCTACACATTCTATCAATAGAAGAAAAATAACCATAGTTGGTTCTATGAAACTCAATAAACAAGATTTGATGATTCCTAATAACTTTAGGAGGCACGTGTATACATATCTTCTGTAAAAGTTCAGGGCAGATAATATGAGAATTCAAGACATTGAAGACAAAACATATATCGTTGATACACCTCCTATCAGATAGAGAGGACATATTCAAAACTGGAATGACAGTGTGCTCGTTATTTAAAGTTACTTGAAGACTCAGCTTATATAAAATATATTTAAGAAATCTATTCTGAACACGCTCAATCAAGTCAGAATAACAATGGTAGATTGGATTCCAGACAGGCGACGCATACTCTAAATGTGAACGGACCAGAGAGGTGTATAATATTTTTATTGAGTTAGTATTTCTTTTAATAAATCCAAGCATACGCATTGCTTTGGCTGAAATGTTTTTGATATGAGAAACAAATGTTAGGTCCTTATCAATAAAAGGTTAAAAATATAAAAAATTCAATTAATTTGTTAGGATACTAGCAAAACACTATAACAATTTAAAAAAAGGACAATTTATTTCTTGTGGTATCTTATAAAACAGTCTCCTAAACAAAGACCGGGTTTTTCTGGGCACTGTTTACAATAATATATTGTATCTTTTATTTTCAGAACAGTTTTGGCACCTTTTGCGTTTATTGTTTTTTCTGTGTCCAGAACTTTTTCTGGAATATGCTCAGCCGTGTTTGATTTGGAAGTTAGATTGTTTTGGTTTTTCCTTTTGTGTGTCCGTTTTCAAAAGATCTTCCACTACGGCTACTCTGAAATCGTAAAAAGTTGTTTTGTTTCCTGGGGTTCGCTTGAATAAAAAGTAGACATTGAACAACATCAGTTGAACAAAATGTACACCAATATTCTTATACCATCGTAATGTTTTCCTATCACAAGGGTAATAAGCTATCATTTGGTTTTGCCTATCAACTCCACTCATATTCTCGTTGTATTTTAGTATTGGCAAGGGTTTGATCTTTTCATGGCCTTTCTTGTTCTTATATTCTACCATATCATTTTCAAACTCCCGACTTTTCTATCATTATACCATCAAAGTATTTACCCTTCGCCTCTCCTTTTTTAAGTTTCATAGACACGATGTCTTTAGGATTCCCTTTCCTCTCGGACCTCAAAGTTTCTGTACAGTAAGTTTCATTCGTTATTAATTCTTGTGCTAATTTGAAACTATTGTAGAAATTGTCCATATACAAAGAATGACCACAATGTAGTCGATCTTTCATCAGATGTAGCACAACCTTCTTTACATGGCCTCTACCACCAATTGCATCTAATGCTCCAGTGTAAATAATGACATTTAGTATAAGTCTATCAGGTTCAGTTAGCATGTACAGTTTTATGCCGTATTTGTGACGTTTATTTTTTATAAACTGTCTAAAAATGAGACGTTCATGCCACAATACCATTGATTCTTGTAACGATTAATATTTTCCCCGGCTGATAAATTTCTAACATTTTCTTGTTGAAAAGTTCTGCTATGGGCCTAATCTTGCCAATTCTATCTCGTTCACTGTTTTGATTCAAATTTTCACTATAAAAGTGTAAACAGCAAAGAATACGCAAGAAACGATCTCTACTCATATGATCTGAAAAACACTGTAAATTAAATAAATGATGTGTTTTCCAGTAATCTTGAATTTTATTTAATTTTATTGTGCCCATGTGTAGCAAAAGACCTAAAAATATTCGTAATTCTGCAACAGTTAAAGATGTCCATCTTGTGATTCTAGATTTTCAGATATTCTTGACAAAAAACTTCAACGGCGTAATTATTAGTTTCTTCTACTACTAAGTTATGGAAGTCGTCGTCTGCAATTAGATGGAAGAACTCTGGAGGTAATTTGATTTCTGGTGTTGCTACTAATAGCCCTTGTTGTTTGGTAAATTGAAATTGCTTCATAATATTTGGTTCACCTTTCCACACGTTTGCAGCTATTTCGCCATTATTTTCCTTGTTACCGACAACAGTGGGAACAGCAACTGGCTCAACTGCAATTTCTAAAAAATAAATTGGAATAAAATTTCATAACTATCCTAGACAATTTCAAATCAAATCTAAATATAATATCGAATAATATAAAATAATAAATATTCAAGTGGATACCTTCATCGCTTTCCTCAGAATCACCGAATGAACTGTCTGCGTGTACTAAATATTCATCTTCATCAAAATCTTCATATAACAAGCTCTCTAACTCTTCGTAAGTTAATTTTTTGGGGTTTTTAAATGTTCTTTTGCCGTTTGGGGCAAGAAGGACCTGCTTTGTTATCATTCATAATGAAATCTCACATTAAATTGAACAATTTTAAAAAAACAGAAAGGGCACGTAAATCTCGTTTTTATAAGGTGTCAGCTATATGCTACCAGAAAACGAACTCCACTTATCAAGTACTGAACTCGCACTGAAGCTTTAAACGATCGTGTTCTAATGCCTCACATGTGTTTCGGGCACATATTGGTAGCATTCGTAATGATGCACATGTGCGGCATTTGCGTTGAACGTGTTAATATACTAGGTTGTTTCCTGTTTATTTCTGTATCCTAATTTAATAGTACATTGAAATAGCCACACTGTTAGACGTAAACTACCACTGCTTTTAAATTTGCATAGGGTGTTTTTGTGCTAAAAGTTCATTTAACTAACTGAAATTAATTAATTCTTTTCTACTACTTGTTGGTTTATGTAATGCACTAGCATTACAAATGTTTTTAGCAGATCGGAATTTATTTCAAACCTGCTTGATGTATTTTTTTCAAGCCTTATTCTAAATATTGCAAACTTTATATGATGAATATCACAGTTTTGATATAATACAGAACTATTCAGATATTTCATGCAACAAAAATCACAAACATGCCTTCTGTGACTACAAGTGAATAGCAGAACATTCTCAACCAAAATTAAAAATATATATAGACTATTCTTATCAAAAGTATATTTTGCAATATACGAAAGTGTGTGTAATAATGAAAAGTTATTCAATGTATGGTCTATTGATGCCTGCTCTCTAATGTTACTAATACATACAAAAAACAATACAATGCAGTGACTGTTTTACCTTTGCGGTTCTGTATATTATAAAACATACTTAAAAATGTCTATTCTTATTTTAAATTATTTATTAAAAATGTTTTAGTGGGTTGAACATGCAAATTAAAAATTACAAAAGATCAATTGTAATATAGAGTTTACGTAGGTTCAACACAAACAGCGACTGTTTTCCCTGCTGTGGTTGTTCCTACAACGCATGATCCAAACAGTATGGAAGGTTCAGGTAATCATCAAGAAGATCAAATGACAGCTGTCACCCATAAACTAGGGGAAGATATTTTTTCTAAAAATCTAGGTTATATCGATGTTACAAAAGCAAGTAGTAATTTTTTATCTAATTACGATCCAAATACTAGAAAATCAACTAAGCGCATTTTTGGATTGCCTAATATTTTGAAAAAGATATCGAAAGTGGGGTCTTCTGAAAATTTAGACACTTCCAACACCACAGCCTCAAATGCCCAAAAATATTACAAACCACGTAAATATTTAAAAAGCGATATTAAACGAGACAAACATGTGTCTTTTCAAGAGGAGCGAGATTTGGCAATTTTAAATAATTTGTATTCTCAAATAGACCAAAATCAACCAGATGAATATTTAACACCCAATCAGCGATATATTCTAAAGTTAAAAGATGTTTTTGATGAAGAAGCCAATAATCCAAAATTAAAACACACTTCAAAATTGTCAAAAGATAAAGTTTCAATTAGCAAGCCCCTTCTTGACTCGGTTCTAAATAATCCCCGATTGAAACAAATAACCGAGAGCTTAAATCCCAGCCAACTTGATACCGGAGTTAGTGAATTTGATGAAATTGATGTAACCGATTCAGTCGATGGTAATTTAAAATATGTGGGTAAATTTGACGACAGTTTTCATGCAAATCTTGAATTTAAATCTGATATTGAAAATAATAAGATACAGGATACTACAACTAAGTATCTTAACATGGATAATGTTCATTGTCAAATGAAAAGCGACAATACAAATGAGAATAAAAAGTGCAATAAAATTGTACCAATTGAAACTTTAAATGTTTTGTATTCAGAAATCGATCCTACAATTCCTGAAGATCATTTAACAAAAGAACAAAAGTTTGTAATTAAATTAAAAAAATCTCTAGATGAAATGGGTCGTAAAACAACTCTTAAGCGAAAACCAATAAATCGTAATACTGTTAAAATTAGTGAACCCATTCAAAATTCTATTATAACAAATCCTGCACTATTCTCGATATTAAAAGATCCTAATATAAAATCCGTTGAAGAACTTAATAAACTTGATACTCTATCAGAAGATGGGAGTTCTGTTCAATTTATGGAAATTGAAGAAGCAGATAAACTTCAAAGGTCAGCTAGTTGTACAGATTTATATCACTACAGAGAGGATTCTTGCAAGGATTCTAGATATTTAAGTACACCCAATATTTTACAAACTGAAATTGACAGTAGTGCAAATTCACAGATATATCGTACACGACGCTCATATGATTTACTTAACTTGGCAGAACACACTATGAAAAAATACAATAGTGATGAAGCAATACTTAGAATTAGTCAACCTGAAGTGTCATCAACTAGTAATGTAGAACAAAGATTTTTGTACTTAAACGATGATGAGTTTAGATTAATGGAAAGGGTTAAATCAAATTCTGAATTTCAAAGTCCCACCTCCGATATTAATGAAGAAGATTTAGAAATAATAAAATTTGCGCAACAAAAATATTCTGGCAACTGCAATGACAAAGAAAGAAATGTTTACAATATGAGAAATGAGTTGGTATATCCTAGAGCATTATCCCTTGATTCAGCCACAAAATATGATCACCATCAAAATTATATCAGATTTTTAAAAGGAATGATATGTGATAACCCCAATGAAAATACAGAAATGAATTTTAATAAAATTGACAATCTAGCAGCAGTTGAAAAAACTTCAAATCCTAATGACATTTCAAAAATTAACAGTAAAAACACAAATTTAATGAATACAGTAAAACTTGAAAAAAATAGTAAAACATTTGGTGAAAATAATGATTTATTAGAAAGTGTTTTTGGAGATGAACGAAAATTCCGCACCACATACATTACAAAAGATGGGAAAATTTTTGGTGTCGTTAAATACAAAAATGTGGCTGAGTTATGTTTAGATAACAATTCTCAGCACAATGAAAGTAAAATTAAACATTCTCATGCATTTACTGATGTATTCCGTAATAACCTTTCCGATGTTACTGAAAATATTAAAGTGAAGGATGATGTAAATTTAATCGATTCTGCCATATTTCATGATGCAGAAGAATTTAATCTCACTGAAAAGTCTATAAATTTGGAAGTCTCCACATCTACAAGCGATTTAATATGCCCTAAAGATATTAATACACAAACTACTAATGATGATATTGTATGTACAACGGCTACTATATCTTCCAATGAATTAAATAATATTGAAACTTTGTCAGGTGAAAATACAAATCAAGTAAACAGCTTTAATGAAGAAATTTGTAGAAATAGCAGAAATACAGATGCAGTTATAAGTGATATTGGTCCTAGAGTTGAAACATCGAACATTCTCAAGGAGGGTGTTTTGACCAGAATCTTGAGTTAAATAACAACAGTTTAGATTTGAATTCTGTCAGAATTGTTGATACTGTTACGAAAGATCCGTTAAGTAAATTTGAAGTTGCTTGTACTTGTGGATATAATAGTTGTAAGCATGATCTTCAAATCAATGACACTTGGGCTGATTGCACTAGACTAGATAATGATAAAACTAGTGATACTACTGCAAAAAATTTAAATGAAACTCAGTCACCTGACATTTTTACGCGCCATGCTTGTAATAATAATAATTCAATAAATAATAATAATCATGATGTTGATAATGCTTCACTAGACCATATAGCAACTTTTCACATTTTAAATAATCCACCCAGGTGTAAGGCATATTACCCACCTACAATAGGAAGACCTGTGTCTCATTTTGAGACGTCCAATGGTCCGACTACTCAACCACGACAAAATTCAAAAAACTTTGAAAGTACTAGAAAGCGGTTTGAAAATATAATTCAGTCATATAAATCTGAAACAGTGAGAACTAATACTTTAAATAAAATGAATCAGAGCATTCCATGTAACCAAAATAAAGAAAATGATAAATTTATTAAAAATACTTTAACGAAATTTTAAATTTTTAAGTTTAATATAGGAAATGAATATTTACTAAACGTTAATCTTTGTTTAGGTTATAAACAAGTAATATAAGATTTAATGTAGTGTATTATTTACTGTTTTTATAAGGTGTAGTTTTACAGCTTCCCTCCTATCTCCCGATTCTGCATTTCCTGTAGGCAAGCATAAATTTCTTCACATACATTTAACATGTTGGATGCCAAGTACGTGCTAGAACATGACCATAGTACTTGGTTATATTCCAATCATGTACAAGTACGTGTTTTTGTCCACATTTATACTAATACTCATAGTTAGTCTGGCATTGTTGACGGTGGTTGGTTGTGTGAGCGCTTGCCTAAAGTGTTGTTTCTATGTATGCAGTTTTGAATTTTTGCATTTCAGAATTGTGTATTGGTATGGCAGAAAAATATAATAATCAGGCTGTCATCATATTGTAAAATGCAAAAATGGAATTATGTAAGACCATTAGCAACAACGGATCTGGAAAATATGACAGAACAAGGTTTATCCGACTTTTTCGATGAGGAACCCTCTTCTGCTAATGATACGTAAGACGAATATTTGCCATCAGATAATGCTTCACATCAGGAAATCAGTGACAATGAGGATGATAGAGCATCACCTCCTAACAAAAAGCAACAGCAATTAATATTCCTGTGTCAGTACAAATGGTTCAAGTGCAAAATTCTATAGGTTTGCCTTCTACAGAAATTATGAAATGGAAAGACTGTGCAAGTTCCATGAAATTTTATCCCGTTATTGGAAAAGAAGAATTGTTAACTCCGGGTTTTCGTGACGAGCCTATTGACTGTTGTAGACATCTATTGCATGGCGATTTGCTAAACACAGTAAAAAACAAACAAATCAGTATGCATTAGAAGTGTTTTTCCAAGTGCAAACTAAGGAGAATTCAAGGATTACTGCCTGGAAAGAGCTTACCGTTCTTAGGAATACTATTGTACATGTGGCATATACAGATAAATAGAATTCAAGACTATTGTAAAACTGATTCTTTATTTAATTTTGGTATTTTTCCTAAGAATATGAGCAGGACTCACTTTCTTATAATAATACATACTTTACATTTTGTAAAAACCCAAAACGGAGAACCGCTAAATAATAAATTTTTTCAAGCAAAGAATGAAAAGTGTCATTATAAAATGTTTAGTTTACACTGGAGTGATAAATAACAGGAAAAGGACATGCACAAAAAGTTGTGATGCATGTGCTAAAATTGGATGTAGGATACAGTGTACACATGAACAGTTATTACAATAGTTATGAATTTGCGGAGAAACTTTCTGAAAGAAAAACACATTGCACCGTCAACCTACTAGTCATAAACATTTTCCAGCAGATTGGAAAACTGAATAAAGGGGAGACAATTGGAAAATATTTAAATGGAGTATTGATAACGCAATGGAAAGACAAAAGAGAAGTGATATACATTTCTAATAAAGATACGAAAGAAATAGTAGGAGTCCTAACTAGATGTAATGACAAAAAATTGAAACCATTGCCAATAGTGCAATACAAATAATGTATGTCTGGTATATATCGCCAAGATAAAATGTGGGCATATTATCCATGCGAACATAAAATAGTTAGACGATGTATTAAAGTTTTTGTTCATATTTTCGAACTAATCATGATCAACGCCCATCAATTGTTCAATAAACACTTAGGGAAAAAGATAACTGTACGATTTCCGTTTGTATTATTTCCAAGTTGCTAAAAGACTTCAAGAACTCACTGCTTTGCCCTCTGCTACATAGCAGGAGAATCGCATTCTAAAAGTAAGAGATAAGAAGGAATCTGGAAAGGTACCAAGGAAATCATGTAAAAAAATGTTATGCCAGTGTAAAATGGAAGCAAACCATGTATGTTTGTAACTCATGCCCAGGTGCACCCGGCTCCTGTTTGGATTGTGCAACTATTTCATACTTAATACACTTATTGTTTATTTTTAAATTTCGTGTATCGTATAAACACATTTGCTATTTAAAATTACAAAAAACGAAAATTCATTGAATTTTGGCAGTGAATAGTTGCTAAAGCTTTTCAGATATTGGGTTTTGTAAGAAAAAATTCAACCCACTTGAGCTCTTAAATCTTTGTGTTTAGAGGTGGCCAACCTGCGGCTCGCGAGTCACATGCGGCTCTTTGAAGGATTATTTGTGGCTCTCGATAAATGTACCCGAGTTCCCTTTTCATTTTGATGTTATTATATTTTTAAAAATTATTATTCTGTATGTGTTTCAAAATGTTTTTTAAATTACTGATTTCTGTAAAAAAAAATTTTTAATATCTTTTTTGCATACCTTTTTAATATCTATTTAATTGTGGCTTGCGAAAAAATTCGAATTTTGAAAAATGGCCTGTGTTGGAGTTTCGTAAATTATATAAGATTAATTACATTCAAAAATGCTCTATTCTTATTTCATTAGCTTATACCAATATTAAATTCCATTTAATCTCCTGTCCAACAGACAGAAAGATAACCTTGTGGCACGTGCTGCACTATCTATCGCTCACCTGCCTTCGTTCTAATAAACAAACCACAGAATCTGCTTCTAGCTTTTCTAAGTTACAGACGTATTCGCGCAGGCTGTAATTACCTTTATGCTAAAACATTGCACTATAAATTATTTCTAGTGTGCAAAATTGGTAATGAATTCGTTTCTATCGTAAAAGTTACAGATTAACTTAAAACGATGCGATCATTATTTGTAGTAATTTCTATTCTCTCAATACAGGTGCGTGTTTTTCCAGATGTATGTAAATTTCTTACAAATCGTCCAAACATTATTCATCCTTCCGGTTATAATCGTAATTAATAACCATTTTCTTAATCTGGTATCACAACAAGTTATCTCGTGCTTGTGTGGTATTAATGCAATGATCCTTTCCATTGGCGTATCATAAAAATACGTTAGTGAACTTGATACAACGGCATATGTACTTAAAAATATAATAGTGTGATTAAAGTAGTGCGTTTATACAAACTCGGATAATTCAGAAAGTGAATATACTGTAAATTGTGCTTTTCGCTGTATTTCTAATTCTTATTAACATTATAAAATGTGATCCTCTTACTACACGGTGTACGATTAATTGGTTAATTTATTCACTCAATAAAGTTCACCATATTGTCGTTGTGATTTGTTATATTGTCAATAGTGTTCATTTCCTACTATTTGGTCCTTCGCATTTCTTCCCCTAGTGTCTTCCCCTCAACGATTACAGTTCACTGCTCTGGGAGGTGGAACTTCAGGGGTGCCTACTTCGCTCCACCTTCCCTGAGTTACCCGATCAGCCTGGACTGTCAAGGAGCTTGGCCACTCCTGGTATAGTTTATTAGTCCACAGTACATTAGAGTATAACAGTGGAATATGGAATCCCATTTATACAGTTGAAATACAGGAAATTGACGGGGTGCAACATAAATTTGTTAAATTTATCTTATGGAAACTTAATTTTTTCTACAATGATGTTCCGCATTATGTAAGATGGCAGTTAGTTGGGTATCAGTCTTTACAAGCCAGACGTACTGTATCTCTCTTAGTGTTCTTAGTTAAAGTTTTTCTTCAGGTTATAGACTGCAAAGAATTACTTAGCAAAATTAATTTCCGAGTAGCAGCACGTGTTACTCGCAATTGTGGATTTTTTAGAGTGAACAGTCATCATACCAATTATGGGACAATTTATTGAGCTAGTATAACAATATCTTTCCAACGGAAATTGAAATTTTTACCGTCAATTTCTGTACTCTTAAAAATACATTATCTTTGTTACCTTTGTAATATTGTTAGGTTTTTATTTTTGTTTTGATTTGGTACTAATTTTGGATTTTTTTCCTGTGAAGTTTGAATTAAAAATAAAAAAAGAATATCTCGAAGCACGAGATGGCGTCTATCTGGCAAAAAAAACATAATAAAGTATAAGTTATTTCCCTAACAGTGCATGTGAATTCAAAATCGCATTTTTATGCATCACAACCTACTTAACTGGTTAAATTATGGATTGAAAATCCCTATGTTTAATAATTATAATAAGGCGTGTGATGCTGAGAAAGTGTAATAAACACATTTTTGGAACTAAAGTTGCTTACCTTAACTAAATTAATACTGTCTTATCTTTTTAAGATCCAGGTTTGAACCATTGTTGTGCTAAAATATAATAATAAGGTTGACATTTTTCCACTTTTTGTATTTAGCACTTGTCTGGGAAGAACTTTTAATATAAATTGTGGGTATGAGTCTGCATGATAGAAAGTAGTGATCTTGTATTGTAATGATTATGCCCTGTTACAATTATAGACTAAAATGTATACAGACTTGAATTATACCACAAATTATCTTTTTTAATTTAATATATACTTTGTAAAAAAATATAGAGTATCTTAAGGATTTATAAGTATTAGAATACTTACTACCTATATTGGTAATTACATGGGTTTGATGATGGAGGAAATTTTAAACTAGCTTATACTAGGTTAGATGTGAAATTGTGGAATTTTGCTAAGAAAACGAAGAAAGTTAAAATGCACATTTTCCCTTGCTCTATTCTGTTTGCTTTTGCAGAAAAAAATATATTAAAGCAAGTTGTATTATACATAGATTAAATTGGTGAACTGTCTGGTACCCCTCTACAGTTTTTAAATCTACAGGTAATTTTGGATTTACTTTCTTTTTTTTTGTGTGCTTTTGTTTTCAGAACTTTTGTCAATGCTGTTTAAACGGAGGCTTATTGTATTGTTTTTTAATGTTGTGTTATAAAATGATATCATAGCTCTTGCTTAATTGTAAAAATTGGTAAATAAATTTAATGATTTTTTTTATAGTGGCAAGCGAGTCCATTACAATGCGACCTAATAGCTTTCCATGTGAAGAAATGGCTACTCGGAGGCCAAAGGTTACACTGAATCGACAAAATAGTCGACAGTCTGTGAAGTCTTTAATTGAAACTATTGAAAATGCTGGAAAACCTGTGGTTAAAACTGGTAAGAACATTGATAATTTTTTTATATACAATACCTGTTATTTCTATACTGCTTAATTAGATTCTGAAAGCTATTAGTTGTGTCTATTATTTTATTAGGTATATAAACTTTTAGGTTGAATTTCAGAATGTTCCTTTTTTCAAGCATATAATAATTTCGATATAATATATAAGCCTATAAGAAAGATTTGATTATTTTACACTGTTAAACTTTTGGAATTTTATATTCCTCCGTTAAATAATAAAAACACATTGAAATTGCATAGGAAAAGGTATTTCAACAATTGTATTTAACTCGAAACCACCATACTCAACTACAAAATTACTCGTCACTATAGAATGATTCATACAAGTAAAGTTGCCTTGTTTATTTCAAACGAGTGTAAAATCTCAAATCACAAAATGTCGCAACTACTAGAACAATTACAATGTATTCCTGCAGAATTAAAAAACATACATGTTCAATAGCACATAAACTAAAAATTGTTTTATTCAAACAAGACGCATGAAAAAAAAGTATATACAACATTGCATAGAAAGCATATTAAATGCCTCTCTGTTCTGCAGCTTTGGCTAGTACATCGGCCGCGAAATCTGAACGCACACATTATGAGTTTTCTATACCTGGTATATAATATACTATTATTCTAGTGGTTCTATAATATTCAAAAATAGAATCAAAATTAATTTAGCTGGTTGGCTGCCAGTGTGTTTTGGCACTTTTCAAAATGTGAAGTAAAGGTAAATAGATTTTAATGCTTTTTTTTTAATGTGAACAGAAAATATTCTATTATGCTGGAAGGAACTGTACTGCAAATTTCTACTAAAAGTTGAATAATTTTTCCTAAAAAAGAATAAATTGCATTCACAAACACAAAACATTTATTTGTTCAGTAGTTCATAAAATGGAGTTTAGTAATTTTTTAAGGTATGCAAAATTGTATTTCTATGTGACTGGCTGCATTGCATATAATGTAAAGTTTTATCAGAATCCAAACATAATTCATATAAATTTGCTTAAAAAATAGTGATAAAACTAACATTTCCAAACTTAAAATATTTATTTGACCGTTACTTAACATTATTTGTGCTGTTCATTCAATTAGTTAAGAGGCTCCTACAATTAGACTGCAAATACTTGTTGCAAACTAAATGCATTTTTTAAACCAATTTACGAACATGTATAATTAATATTATAGTGGTTTTATATTTGAATTTGTTGGGCATTTCTCACCCTATAGGTTTGCTGTGGTGCTTTTAACTGACGATGTCAATAGTAGTCGAATCTGCACGAGTAGAAAGTCCATTGTTGTGCCTTTTGGTGCTCTGGTCACTTTTACGAAGAAACTTTTCAAGAACATGCTATATTGTACGCATTTAATCAACAGACTTGATAAAAAATACAATGCACCTCAAAAAATTATAACTGACGCTCCACCTAGTTGTTATATAATTAAAAATTGGTAAACCTGTAATTAATTTCCTGGAACATAAAAAAACAAAAAATAGGGAGAAGTAATTTTAAACAGACTTAGGTAAGCCAGTGTATATTTGTATTTGTGTATAAAACTTATTTAAGTTGAGTCGTTTCTGTCGTTTTTAATTTGCAATACCCAAATGCCCACACTCCAAGGAATTTAGAAGCGTCGATATGCTAATATTAGCTGTGTTAGTCGGTGCAATTTATAAACACTACAATATGCTAAAGGTTTATTTTATGTTCACAAAGATACTATCCCATTATCGGACCTTGCTGGTCTATTCCAGGCATAGATATATTATGACTAGTCTTTTCAGATTTTCGTCTCCTTTTGTTTTTAAAACCTGCAAAATATATAATTAACAGTTTTATTTCACTTACTCAATTTACATTCAGATTTTAATTTTTATTTAAAAGACAAAGCTTTCTAGAAAACAGATATTTTAATTTTCTGCATTTTGCCTCAAGTTTTCTTACCAAATAACTAATATGTTATTTTAAACTGAATATCGTGTTATTGGGCAAACTGTTTGGCTTTATAAATTGTCATAGTACATGTAATGTCATCCTTAATGTAACAGAACACACTATAAAAAGACACGAACGTGGCGGAATGTTTACTTTAGGTCTTTTAAATTGATAAAGGTATATTTATATATTCACAGTCAATTAAGTTTTGCATTAACAATATGGAGTCCCAATTACAATATTCATATTAATAGAATTCGAAGAATACAAAATAGATTTTTATCTGTATTAGTTTTCAGAGCCAAACTTGATATTAATTTAACTGACTATAAGTCTGCCCAAATATACTTTAACTTAAAACCTATATCAGTATACAGGATCATTAGAGATATGTTTTCTTTATAAATTAATGATTAACATGGTTGACTGTGCTGAAATTCTAAGATTAATCAAAATTAATACTCCAACTTATACGGTACGGACCCAACAATTACTCTACCAACCCTTTCATAGGACTAACTACTCGCTTAACTCGCCAATATCGAGGATGACCTCCTCATTTAACAAATATTTAAGTTCAGGGATATATTTACAATAAGTTATTATACTCTAAGGAAAGAGCTACTGACCTCTATTTTTTAAGTGACGTCTACTTCTAATTGATTTCTCCCTATATCGTTGATAAATCCTAATAACTAGAATTTATACTACCTAGTTGTCTTATTTATGAGTTTGATAAAACTAGACTTATCTCCTTGACAAATTATACTTAGTGTGTAACTAACTTTTTACTAATCGCTTTTCAATCACTGTTGGAGCTGGTCAACTACATACCTGTAAATAGAGTTGTTCTATATTTTCTTTAATTTTAAATCTAGTTTGATTTATAAAAGCCTTGGATGTTTAATTTAATTAATGAATTAAGTTTAATTTTGTACTACTCAGGAAATCTATATTGTTATTGTTATTTATTTACTAGTTTACCCATCATGTAATTTCTTTTTGATATTTTGTGGACACTTCACTGGGTTCGTCCCGTTTGTGCCCCAAAGGAAATAAATAAATAGATAGATAATTTGGAACATAAAATTATGCAATTAGCTTTTATGCTACAGAGTGGAATAACTTGCTATAAATTTAATTCACTCATTTTTAAGTATCTGAGTTTAGTATAGCTGTTTCAAAATCTCACTGCTATGCGTAATATAGACAGTGATAAATCTTTAGAAGAGGATGTGACACTGTGTTTTCAGTTCAACCTTAAAACATCACAATTTTTATTAATGTAACCTTTAATAGTTATTAATTTGTAAATAATCAATGAACTTTATTGGCATAAAGTATCGTGCTTAATATGGATCTAACATTATAAAAGAGTGTTACATGTTGACCAGGCTGCACACTGAACGAGAATCTAAAACACATTTTGTAATACCTCAATTGGATGTCTAAGGTGCACTGTCAAGAATTAAGAACTCATCACAGTAGCGGCCATCTTGAAATTTCTAAAGATCCAAATTTCTTTCCTATTAGGCACCCAAATTAAAAACGGTTTTAATAAAAGTTACTTATAAAATAATTGTCTATGTGGGAAAGTCATTTAAGTTTTTTTAACTGAAAAAAATTTTTTTTTGCTGATAATAGAGCAATTTAAACAAAACCAGTAACTTTCTCAAATGTGTGAATAATTTTTATGAATTTTCATCAAAATTGCACACTACAACTCAGTTTATTTATCGAATAAATCAAATATTAGTATTTTTTAGAAAAATGCACATGCAATGTGATGCTGTGGAAAAATTCAGAACTTCCATGTCACACATTATTATAAAACATAATGGTTTGAATACATGCTATATAAAACTAACATAATAAACATCTATTGAGATCAAACTATCCATATGAGAGCTTTCGATTATAGTCGTAATTGCTCGCAAATTTATTTATAACTTTCATCATGGATATTATTTAGCGTCTCAGCAATTATAGAAATGAGTTGTTCTTCATAAACCTTGGATTTATATAAATTTTTATTGGGTTTCCTATTTAGTGAAGTAGGTAATTGATATTTCCAAGACTTGTAAAAAAGAATAAACACAGAATTGTTTAATTTTTAGGCTCAAGTTCAATTAATGTTTGGAATAAATTTAAAAAGCCACCAGTAATATTTTGCTCATATTTAGGCGTGTGTAGTAATAAGAAATAATGTAATAAAAATTCTTAGGGTTAATTAGAATTTCCAAACCATATTTAGTTAAGTTTTTTTACCCTCAAACTTCTGTAATATACGTAAAATGTACTTTTGTTCATTATGGTACAAATTCACCATTCACAAACTCCCATACGCAATTGTGATGGAACAAAATTTGACAAGCTGCATGCAAAGCGTAAACAAATAAAAGCAAAACAAACTACTAGAGGAATGTTTACTGTGTCCGATTCAGTACACTTGTTTATTATTTTGTCGTTAGAAATGAAGCTGTGATAATAAAAGAAACCAAACCAATATTTGTAGCTTTTCACAAACTGTAATCAAAACCCACTTGGCACTTTACCTAATCATTTTTATTAGAGATACGTTAAAACCATTATTCTGTTTTTTCCATTTATTGGCCAATTAATTAATATAACAGCTTTGTCAATTGCATATTAGAAATTGAAAATAACTGTGCGATGCAAACGTAGGAATGTTAAATCTTGTAATTTCTTGTTCCTTAATAATTTTTTTACATTAGATATCAGAATTTCAAAGATTTTCACTGGTTATAAATATTAGATAATATGTATAATTAAAATATCTGTGAGGTTTATAACTGGACTAATAAGTTCCACAACACTGCCATCTATATGTGCTCCCTGGCACTTCATAAACCAAGTAGGCGGAGTATTAAACATCATATCCTTTTCTAATGAATATCTACATCTCAACATTTCGTCCTGCCCTATGCCACCTCACCCCAACCCGCGCTTTTACAACAGATGGTAGGTAACCTGCTGTGATGTGCTCTTAATAGCAGACTACATTGCAATAATCAAACGGCATAATATTAAACACTTACAAAGTCTCCACTTACTGTTGGAACTTGGACGGTGGTTGTGCTTATACAAATTACGCATTTTATATAAGACACACCGATTATATGATTAACATGTTTTTCAAAATTACGTTTCATATTTAAAATTACTCCCAAATATTTAACGCTATAGCAGATTTCAGCTGCAGTGTTATTTTGCACAATTGGAGTGTAATCCAATGCATAATGGCGGTATTGTTTTACTTGTATTGTATTCCGTACTAATGCATTATCTTGTACCCATTTACTAACTGATGCATGGTCTTCATTCAGTACCCTACGTGTGTTGTCAGTCTTGTATATGTTAGTGGATACGTACAACTTCACATCATCAGCATACGTATGGTAACTGCAGACTGACGAAACGCTTTTGGCAGTGAATAATATGAATAGAAGAAGTCCTTGTGGTACACCATGAGATATATCACGAAATGTAGATATTTGGTTATCCACCTTAACAGCCTGAGCTTTAACCCTTCAGAGAATTGGCAAACCAGTCTAGACCTGTACCAGTGATTCCATAATAATCAAGTTGCGCCACTAATAGGATGATTTATTAGATCAAAGGCTTTACTGAAATTAAGGTATATTAGAAAGGTGACTTCTGATATATTGGTGTATCCAATACGGAAGCCTGATTGATGTGCATGTAGTATATTATTACTTGCAATGTTCTCCACTATTTGAGTATATACCAAACATTGAATCACCTTTAGACAAGATGGATAGCATACTAACTGGGCATAGGTTAGAGCAGGTATTGGCAACAAGCTTTTTTGAAACGGGTGTGATAATTAAAGGTTTTCAAGATGCAGGAAAAGAACCATGTTGCAAAGAAAAATTAATAACATGCATGATCATGTTTATACAAAATTGTATTATTAACAGGAACATTTTGCGTTTAATGCCATTGTTTCACTTAATCGCTCGACCTGCTTAATTAATTATTAAAGTTCAATTGTGCAAATTTTGGTACTATCAAGTTATTAAGTTAAAAACACTTACGGTTCATGACCTCCTGCAGCAGATTCAACCTCAGGGCCATGGTGATTCTGTCTTGTTCAGATTTTATACCATTGTTACCTAACTAATGATTGCTGTAGTGCTCTAACAGAGAGGTAAAAAGGGAAGAACGAGAAGTTCGAACACAGTTACATTGGTGAAGTCCGGCACTAAAGTGTCCACTTAATTACCCATTGACCCACAACATTTTCGTCCTCCACGGGATTGGGTTATTCAAACCGACTGATGTTGTTCGCCTAATTAAAGTAGATAATGTCATTACTCAAATAGCGTGTGTTCACATCATTTCCAAAGAACAATTAAAATCTCTGGCGGTATCTTAGTGTATTTATGCATGTCAAAATTTTATACTTATAATGTAAATAATAAATTATAAAATATTCATGACCAAATTTAGGAAACAAAGGGAATTCCTTTTCTTCTATACAAAGTACAATAGATTCAATAGATATAATAAACAGAACTTGGATATCCAGTGAATGAAATGGCATATTGCAATTCATCGACATGTAACACCATCGACATCTTCGGCATTAGATTTAATTCTTTTTATTGCTTTCCCTACCATTTTGGAGGTTACAGACTTGAAACGTGTAAGATTATTTATTAAAGGATGAACAGTTGTCAAATAACTATGGAATTTTTGAACAGACACCGCAAGGTGTGGTATAGATGTAATAAAGAAATTGCTTGTTTCATCAGAATTTTTAATTTTAACTTATTGACAAGTGATACTACCCTTCTTTACATATCCTTAACATTTATTGTATTATATCGTTACTACTTCAGCGATGACTATAGCGAGAAAACATTGGAACAACAGGACGCCACCACAAAACCCCCTGCGAACTAAGGAAATCATTGCAACTGGAGCAAAATACCGCGGTTAGTGATAGTCCTAATAACAAGTGTCACATTTTGTTGCCTCGGGGAGTTTAACCTCCCAGTATATCTGAGGTTCTATATGTGTGGTAATTACCATTGTATTCTACTCTAGTGCGCTGGTTTTAAGGGATTACAATTTGAAATATTCTTTAGTACCTGAAATACAATTTAGAGCAATTTTCAGTATCAAGAAACACTAATGTAGATAATTTTGCAGCAGGCTTTTGTCTACTAGCTCCGATCGTCGGAGTAATGTTATTCGAGTTTCTTTGTGTTGTATGGATTACGCATCAACGTCAAGCGCTGATATGCAATTTTCTCTTGATATAAAGAAAAAGGAAAGAAGGTAACATACCTCTACACGCCGGGATACTTATCTTGCACTTACATCAGCAAAATATCTTGATCTCCCTTACTAAGAAATCGCCATCACTGCAGTCAGGATCATTAATGCTGCTACCATAACTGCAACAGCGTGCCTATGCAAAAGAGCTAAAAAGAGATTCCTTCTAGTCATTAATAACCACGTAAGAAACTTACTAATGAACAGAGGATGTAAACTTTTCGTAAAAGACATACATTGCTCTTGAGATAATAGAATCAGCCACACAGAAAATACATGACAGGATGTAAATCAGAATCAATGTGAACCCAGTTTAGGAAACGATATGATAATCGACTGAACTATTAGGATACCACATGTCAAAGACACTTCTCGAGTCTTTGTAATGCATAAATACATAAGGAAACGAGCAAATTCGAATTCAAATGCCTTCGCTAATCACACATGTACAAAATCTATTCTATTCAAACTTATATTACTACTTTTAAGTAAAGCCAGTGTATTCTTTCAGAAAGCAAAGATTGTTGATAGCCGAATGCATTTGCTATGTTATATCAAACAATGGAGATAGATTGAGATGCTTTGACTTAAACTAAATATACTAATAACATTCTACAGGATGTTGAACAAGCACTTATTTTGACTGTATCAGAATTACTTTTATAGGAACAAATCGAGTTATTAAATTATAATGCGTGATCAGGCGCTTCTCCTACAACAGGTAGTTACACAAAAGTCGAAGTGGAAATGTGGGAATATTTGAAAAAGTTGTAAATCGAAGGAAAATATTTACAAATGTAAAATTGAATGCAACAGGTCTGTTTGAAAAAATTAACAAGGACAGTGATATTTCAGAGACTGATAAGTTCCAATATTTAATACAAGCAACAGTATCAGGTCTTCGTGCAAGGCTCTTAGTAGAAAGTTTTCTACCCACCACAGCAAATTGTAAAAAGGCGTAATTTGTGGTCCCACGTCACCTGTTTGCGAAGGTTCTTGGGTAAACGATCTTTCTGCTAAAGTTGTTCATTTAAGTGCTAATCAAAATGGATCTATTGAACTATTAATTGTTTACAGGTTGTCGCTGTGCTCAAATTGTGCTTTGATTGCAATTGAAGCAACACTAAGCTGGACTCTAATGAAAACTCCTGTAATACAAGTATGACTGTTACCACTTTATTTGGTAAAGAAGCTGAAAATATCGATCCAATAACTCTTGATATGTTTGGTATTCAGGACCCCATTATAAAATTAATAAGATATAGTAGGAAGCAGCTACACAAAAACATTTTAATCAGACAATAGAAAGAGATGCAGTCATTCATTCTTTTAAAAGTAATTTAGAACATTCCTATTATTATTTCAGTATTGTAGTTTTACTCATCTTTGTCGCGTTAAGACATAAGAAATGCAGTCACTATTATTATCTGAAGGTTCTTGGAAAACAGTGTGTTCCTTAGATGGTGTTATGGATATCATAATTGCTTTATTTTGACAATATATTTCAAAATTATTAGCATATTATTGCTTAATGTTGAAATTTAAATATCTTCATATAATAAAATTTTAATAATCGCATTTTGTCAGGTCTCACTAATGCATCACGCAGTAGTTCATCATCTTCTTTAAACTCGTTTTCATCTGATATCAGAACTCCGTTGAGTCCACCAGCAGTAATAACACCTACTGGATTTTCACCAGGCTCGCCTTTAAGCACAGCATCAGATTGGACTGACTCTGTTTCTGGGATTAACCATGTAAAAATACCTTTGAAGGAACAACAACCAAATAAACAGAACAGAGATTGGACAAAAACAGTTATCACCGGTAAGTTTTATTTACATATTTTAAATAATTTTCTTTGGGTAGTTTTTATTTAAGTTTTATTTACTGCTATACATACTGTATTTAGCACAGTCTGTCTGATAATAATGTTAGCATAAAAGTAGCTAGCTTAAGCAATTACAGTCAAACCTTAATATAACAGACTTTGATTTCTTGAAAATTTTGAATATTGAAAGACATATTCCTGTGTTACTGGTGAAATAGATCTTGCATAAGTTAAATTTTGATTTGCTCTGAAGTGATAGGGACCCTGTAGCAGTATAAGGGTGTATTGGCTAACTGCAAGGGTGCGGAAATAGTTTCCTATTGATAAATGAGAAAAGAAAACAAAGAATAAAAAAATACAAAAATAATAATTATCAATGCTTAAATTCAAAATTCTGCATTACATTATTATTTACCCTGAAAGGTCTTCCTACTGTCAAAATCGCTGGGCATCAAATAGTCTGTCACAGCAATTTTTTTGATGTCATTTTTATGTGGAAGACTGTTAGTCAGCATAAAATTCCCTTGCTTTGGTATCCTAAATTTGGTCATAATTAAAGAAACTTATCAAAATAAACTGCTTCTTCCAATACTGGGGTAACTGAATATCCTTTACAAATCATGGAGTTTACCTACTTCCTATATAATGGAAATAAAGATCAACCTAAATTTAACCTCTGTTAACATAAAAATAATTTCAGTACACGTATAAATATTCTTTCCTAAAAACACTTTCTACCCGCTAATCTGGCCAGGTATTGCTGAAATAAATTCTAAAGAAAATCTTAAAAAAACTTAAATTTAAGCCATCAACAAAACTATTTGCCTCCAAATGTTCTTGCTTGCCTATTAAATTATATGACATTAATAAATCCCAAATTATTGGCAGTCGTTCAAAAAAACAAAAAATACAGTTAAATACCAACTTTGTGCCATATCATTGTTCTTTCCACGATAGTTATGTCGTGTAGTATTACTAACCTAAATTACACTAACGAATTTCAAATCGCCATCTCCTTCTGTTGCTAATTGGTGCAATCCAATAATTATTTTCACCTTTAAATTAATTCCTTATTACATAAATAACACCCATTAAGCATATTAGTTCATACATGCTTTATTAAATTCTTAAACGTACCATCTATCTACTCACAGCGTAATTCGAAGGTATACAAGAACCCCAATGCTGCTTGCAATCATCCCTTCATTATTCCAACACAGAAAGCCTTCTTGCACTAATCAAGCCACAAAGTTGCAATTTAATGGAGGGACGACTCACTCGGTCCTACTCCTTTGTTGCAAAACGGTTTTCTGACATTATCCATGCTTGCGCATTCATGAATATACCCTGCCACTTGCAGAGATATTTCATTGTTTTACAAGTCGCTTGCCTCATTATTTCTCTTTGGGAATGCCATAAAATTTTTCTTGGAACTTCTGTATCTTCTATCAAATCCCCATATAAAAACTCACTTCTATCAATCCCCTTTCTCTATTCGCACGTATCTCTACATTTTAATGTTTTCAGGTAACCGAGTTCTATGTATGACTTTAATTCTTCTTCTGTTGCTTCTAACAAAAATAATCTACATCCACTGTAAATCATATTTTGTTACGGTTAGCATCTAGTTAATGCAATTCTCGAGTTTACTCTGTGCTTACTTCACTATTCTCACGCTTATAATATACTTATCTGTGTAACCCTACACTTCTGTATTCTCATTGCTCAACGTCTGTTTCATTACTTTGTATTCAAATATGTGTATGGTTTCCTTTTATGATAATTGAAACTGTCTATTAACAACTGTCATGCTCTATAGAATTTATTTTCGGTGCATATTAATGATTTCACCATTATTTCATCATTCTAACATTTCCTTAAAAACATGACATGCTTACAGTATAAAATTTTATTATTATAATTTGTTTGTTTACATTCTTGTGAGTTAAAATAATTTACAACCGTTTATTTAAATTATAATATATATTTAACAGAAATAAAACGATTATGTTTGTGGTTTTCAGTTTATGATTTGAATAAGAATAGGAATGTAATTCCAAGTCTTGTTTTAAACACTATTCTACATGAAATTAAAATTTTACAGGGTGCCTCATAACAAGTTTGTCTATTCAAGACTAATTCCTTTCTTTCACTTTTAATTTATTGTTAGCATAACGCATCATGTTACAACTGCCAATATTTTCGTATATAATCACGTAACAATGTTTTAATAATTCGAACTTGCATTAGTTGAATTTCCCAGTACTTTCAAACATTTAATATTGTTAAATTATGAATGTATTTTCTTTATCATTGTATCTATTTAGTAATAAGACAATTTTGTTCGTTTGTCAAATTTTATCTTCGAATATAAATAAAGAGTTTTTTCTACTACAAAACTATCAAGTAATGGGTTTATAGCACTAGAACACAAAAAGAAAAAGATCGTTTAGAGTTTTCTGTATTTCAAAGAGCACTGGGTTGAAGTAAAACTTAGTGAATTAACTGGAAAAAGATATAGATCGAATGTAAACTTTTAATTTCGATAAACTAAAAGAAAGAGAAAACTATTCAATATGGAGCAGACAAATTAAATCATATTTAATTATTAAGAGCCTATCGAAATCAGTTACAATCGAAGTAACTACAGATGCAGGGTCAAAAGTTAAAGAGAGTGATGCCAAAGCATTAGCCAAAATAACACTCGTTATTGGACCATACAAGTATGGACACATTGCGGCGAGCAACACATAAAGAAGTGCTTGGTGTAATTTAAAAAGTGCTTTTGAATCGTCGAGCTAACATACAAGGTAGTAATTACTGAAATATTTGGTACGGATGAAATTCTGTGGTTTTGATTCCATGAAGAACTATGTGAATTTGTTCGTTATGTCACCATTTGAATGCTATAATAAAGATTTTAAATTAGATGAAGCTTGGTGGTTTGCCAAATAAATGTGATTCTATTGTTTTGGCAATCGAGAATTAAAACTTACAGTGGACTCAGAAAAAATAGGCTGTTCCAGGGCAAGAAGTTTGATAAAAAATAACAATAATATTAATGCGCTTGTTGTGAACCCAAGAAAAGGTGCAAGTGTCATATAATGTTCAAAAGCAAGCAATTTCACTGCCCGATTCTCTAAAAAGAAAAATAGTAATAAATTTAATGGTGAACCTAAAAAGCAGTTAACACAAACAACATGATTTTTGGCATTACTAACCAAAGTAAATCAACAACTTGGTACATCGAGTCTGGAGTGTTGTTGCATATGACCTCAAATGGTTTTTTTAGACAATAAATGCTATTATGCAAATAATGAAATATACAATGACAGTAAGCATGGAAAAATTTAATACACAAACGAAAGTGACAAATGTGAAATATGTACCAAGCTTACATTCAAATTTGATATCGGTAAGTAAATGGCAAAAAATTGATGTCCTATAACATTTGTAAATGACGTCTGTCAAATTTTTATTCCAAACATAGAATTAGCTGCTACAGCAAAATTTTGGAAAATGATTTGTATCAACTCAATTGTTAAAGGAAACCAGAAAGATTGACATTGAAACCTAACATTGAAGAACATTGATTTCAATACATGGAAAAAGAATTGGGACATATTTGCGACAACTGTCTGATTAAAGTTAAAAATTCCAATTTCGGAATGAATTTAAAAGAAAGGAAATCAGATTTTTGTAAAGGTTGTTTAAAAGGCAAACAAACGAGAGATTCAAATGATGGAAACATGTAATGGGTATTTTAGAAGTTGTACGCTTAATGTTTATTTGCCATTACCGATTAAATAACTTTCAGGTGCTAAGTATTTTGTTACCTTTGCAGATGGTTTCAGTTGCCACGTCACCATGGTTCCGATTAATGAGAAATATCAAGTGTATAAGTAAATAAGCTGTTATGAACTATCAAATCAATTTGTACAGACAATGGTAAAGAGTACGTTAGCAATCAATTCAAACATTTGACTGAGAAATTTGGTCGGAAATAGACACTGTATGCACATGAACAAAATGGCATAACTGAAAGAACGAACTGCACTTTAATGGATTGAGTAGGGTACATCATAGCAAATTCTAGATTAGAATGGAGTTTTTGGGCAGTAGCCGTTATTACAGCTGCATATATACTAAACCAAACACCATGTCGAAAGGACAGACTAATAACACCCATGCAATTTTACACAGGCTAGAAACAAAATCTTTCATATATTGGTGTGTTTGAATATAAAGCTATGGCACATATTCCTAAGGAGAAAAGAACGAAATTAGATAACAAATCTGTTTAGTGCATCTTACTGGGTTATGTGTAGATGCGAAGGGATAAAGACAAACAAAACAACCTGAAAAATATAACTCGCCATGATGTAGTATTCTGTGAAACAAATGAGAAAAAAGTTAAATCTCATGATAGTACAGTTAAATCCGTTTTTTCGCCAGAGATACTTGATGAAATTACCCATTCAGGGGACGAATTGACTGATGCTCTTAGTGAATCGAGTGAATTGCAAATTTCTGTTGGCAAAGGTGATGCAGTTCAGATTAAGTTAACCCCAACTGATGACATCAAACCAGATGGGAGCACAGATGTAGATCTTGTTGAACAACAATCATTGTAGATAGCTGGTAAGCTAAAGCCTGTTGACAAGGTTCTTAAATATGGCTTAAATCCGATCAAAAACTTAATACCCCATGATTTGAAAACGACAGGTGTCAAACCGATACGCATTTTTGCAAAAAGGTTAATGGAAGAAGAAATGAGCAATCCAGATAAATGAAAAATGGGTTTTGGATTATTTGTTTGTTAATAAAAAGGGAAATTCAAAACAAATGGGTATTTAAAACCAAGGGAGTTGCAAGTGGTAACTTTGTTAAGTATAAGGCTCGCTTAATTAAAGGGTTTGGATTTGATAAAGAAACTTCTGCACTAGCCATGGGGCTTATGGTTCCATTCGTTACCATATTGGGTCTGCTGCCAAATATGATTTGGAAATACAGCAAATGGACGCTGTAACAACTTTTTTGTATGGCATATTCAATCAGAGAAGAAATATACATTAATTAGCCCACGACATTTGATAATGGGTCAGACATAGTGTATAAGCTTCAAAAGTCACTCTATGATTTGAAGAAAGCTAGCTGTGTCTGGAATGAGAAGTTAAATGGAATATTATTAAAGCATAGTTTGCCCAGAAGTGAAGTTGACCAACGTGTATACTTTCGAATGGACCGGTCATAATTGTTAATGGTTGCCAACTATGTCGGTGATTTATAGATATTTAACAACAATAAACATTTAGTAACACTTCTCAAAACGGAATTGTCGAGTAACTTACAGATGAAGGACTCCACCCCTTTCAAACTGTCACAACAATAGTAACTCCACACTCATGTGCATGAAAAATACCTCATCCCACGCGAGAGTAAGTATACATATAATATCATATGGTGTATTTGTGTTATGTATGCGAGATATTCATGTTCAATAATTGTCGCAGCTTATGTGCCACTGTACTTCATGTCAACCCTCTCCTATGCGGCTAAGTCGGCCCTTGTCTATTCGCGCGTCTCTCTACATGTTGATGTTTACTTATTACCGGTTTTTAGAAACTAACTTCAAATTTCAATCGGATGTAATTACTGTCCTGTAGTTTCCCTTCTACTTCATATCTCATTGGCGGTTTCTATGTTATTGCCCAATTTTCTATTGAGTTTATGACAAAATGGCATGTGGGAAATACGTGTTGCCATGTAATTTATGTAGGTGTATATTCTTATGCAGGCATTACTATAAGACTTGCAAGGCTTAATTCAAAGCTGCAACAAAAATTGCTCGAAGCTAAAGAGAATGCTTTACATGATTTTACGTGCCGTCTCTGCATGTAAATATTTTCACTTGTACTTAATTTAATTTCATATTCCTTACTATATTCACGGTAATATACGAATTTTTATTAACAATTTCAACTGCTTTCTAAACATAAACGATTGCTTATTCATCACCCTGGAGTTTTATTAGTATATGTAATTATAATTTAATTACTGCAATCTCTCTATTTCAATATAGCATTGAAGCTTTAAAATATAATTTTATGGAATGTTTTTAGTGAAACAGCGACGTAAGATTGTAAAATCATGGTGCTATTTAATTCATTTGCCGATAACACCCTTACAGATGTCATTGGTATTCTAAATTTAAGTAGTCCCTCTTTTTTGTTTACAGTTTGTACTAGGCCGCCCCTATAATAAGAGGGAGAAGTATCCAGTAATGTTTAAATGGTCCGATAGGTAACAGGGAGTCGAGTTTAAGCGCGCGAGGAGAAAGCGCGTCACTTTATCCTAGCGCGTGTTGAGTGTTTTAGAACTTAGTTAATTTGTGAACTTTGCGTCGAAATTAAATTATAAAGTGTGGCAATGATAGGATGCGAATGTGGATCAGTTGGATTGTATTTTACAGATAAGTTATAGCGTAGTAATTGTTCTTTGTTGTTTTTTTAACCGCATTGTAATTACGGTATATGCTGCGAATTTCTATTTAGCTGTGTTTGTTTTCTATGTAATAATATTGGTTTCAAGTCATTAAACTACATAAATCCAACTACGAGTTATTATTAAATATCTACAGGTCGTAACAGGCAAAACTAAAAGGATCACGACAATACCGCATGCGAGGGGTGCCGCTAGTCCGGGCCGACATCAAGGGCATCCACTCGTGTCCACGCCTCCTGGAAGGTCTGAGTTTTCTGTAGGAGCTTAGTGCATTTTTGGCGCCAACGGGAGCGTTTTCTTGTTACACAAATACCTGGAACTGTAATGATTCGAGTTGTTTACGTAGAATTTGAAAAGGTTCGGATAACATTGAAGGACATTTATTGAAACGAACAGTACATTTTAATTTCTAATAAGGGTTAACGGTTATTCAACAACCAGATCCATGTTAATTGTATTTACGGACAATAGTTGGTGTTTGTGTATTGAGGTATAACATTCCAAGTTGTATTAAGTGTGAGCGGACAATTCAGAGAAATTTATTGAGTTTATTGTGTTAGTTTCGAACAAAAATAAATAGAGTAATTTAGAGCTTAAGAATTAATGATCGCACCGCAAGGTGAAATATGTTTTTAATTGTTGTTGAAATTCAATGTCACATAAGTATAATACGCGTAGTAAAGATCGAAGTAATTTAAAAAAAGCTGATAAAATGGGCGAGCCTGATATCGCAGAGGCGTTGAAACAACTAGTTGCAGCCGTTAATAGTATGAATTGTAACAATGCCAGCCTAAAGGAATCAATTGAACAAATGAACGTAAATATTGCTGCAAATATTAGCAAATTAAGTTTTGATGTAAATCGTGTTTCTGAATCGGTTAAAGAACAGGTAGAAGTTAGCGATGTTGAAAACGTTAGGGATGAAGGTGTTGCGCATGTACACCAACCAGAGACCAGGGGCGTCACGTCCGAGGCTTTTGGGTATCATAATTATATGAGTTTATATAAGGATCTGGGGGGTACGAATTTGTGCTTTGTGCCGGAGGATCTGTGCATCCGGTATCTTTCATTAAAAACAGGAAACAATATTTTTGGAAGCTGGAGTTCCTTAAAGTAGAAAAGTTCCTTTGACCGTTAGTAATTTACGTAATTCAGCTCAGGATTGGGGTGTATTAAAGGAAGAAAAGTAAAGGATTTCCAAGAATTTAAAGAGCTATTTTAAGTCGGTATTGGGGGTTGACGAAGAGAGGAAACTTTTCAAAAATTAAATTTGGGTGTTACGAAAGGGGTCAAGGGCTGATTATTTTTAAAGTTGGTGAGAGAAGCAAATTTCTTAACTACTCCTCTTGAGGAAGGTGCGCTTATTTCTTTATTAAAAATCATTTTCGAGTGAAATTCAACGAGGTATTGTAAATTGCATGCCTAGAACTTTTGATGAAGTAGAAGCTTATTTAAGAGAAATTGATGAAACTTATAATCGGAACCCAAATAATAATAATAACAGTTCCTACACGAATTGGCGTGGTAGAGGGACGAATAGTGAACAAAACGGGAGCGCTCGTTACAATTATAGATCAAATACGTCAAATTCTGGAGGCGGTAATAGTGCCCGCTCTGAAAATAGGGAAAATAATACTAATAGTAATTACAATAATAATGATAGGGATGAAGGGCGTCGTGAATCTCAAACTGTTAGTAGTCCAGGGGGAAGTCGACCACCGGCTGTGGCAACTTTATTTAATAAAAATGGGGATGAGCTTCTGTTGGAAGCACAAAATAATAATAAGTCGGTTGCTTTGGCACCGACCATTGAAGCGACAGTTGAGACTGTTGTGGTAAAATATTAGTAGATTCGGGTAGTCAAGTTACCTGCATTTCAAAAGATTTTTTATTAAAGATAATGCAAATTAATAGCGATATTTTACGTTTGCCGTTTACATCAACTATTTTGGTGAGTGCGACGGGCAAGAATTCGATTGTTAAGGATCAATTTTATTTGAATTTTAAATTCAATAATTTCGAATTGGCTTACCCTTGTCTGGTAGTTCCGAATTTAATTCGTGATGTCATCTTCGGATGCGATTTTTTTGCTGATCATCAAATTAAAATCGATTTTTCAAAAAATCGTTTATCGGGTATTTTTGAAGGAAGGGCGATAAGCATAGGGTTTAGTATGGAACCAAAACCTGATGGTCGGTTGACTGTTTGTCCAGTGTCGGAAGAGAAAGATGAAGAAATTCAATTAAAAAAGGAGATAGTGCCGTGTAAGGTGTCTGAGATTAAAGAGGTAGTGGATCGCGCAGAAAACTTTTCTCAAGAAGAAAAAAATAAATTGTACGAGTTGCTGTTGTCACATAGGTCGATATTTTCGAACCAACCAGGACGAACGAGTGTTTACTTTCATGAAATTGAGTTGTGGGATGAGTCTCCATTTTTTATCAGATCATACCCGATTCCGTATGCATATAAAGACGAGGTTAGGCGGCAGATAGAGGAGATGGTGGCGTGGGACGTAATTGAGGCGAAGCAAACTGAATATATCAGTCCGTTGGTAGTAGTTAAAAAAAAGGATGGGGCTATAAGGGTTTGTTTGGACGCTCGTTTTTTAAATAAGCGCATGGTGAAGGATCGAGTTATGCCTCCAAATCCTACAGAATTGTGGTATAATTTTTCTAGTGGCCAACGACTGAGTACGCTCGATTTAATGGCGAGTTACTGGCAGATTAAAATTAAGCCGGAACACCAAAAATTTACTGGGTTTTTTGTACGAGGGGAATACTTACGTTTTAAGGTTTTACCGTTCGGTCTAAGTACGTCGGTAGGATCCTTTATAAGAGCATTGGGTATAATTTTAGGACCAGACGTAGAATCATACGTGATGGCGTACGTAGATGATCTCCTTATTTATTCGGAAGGGGCCGAAGAACATTTGACTCACTTAAACAAAATATTCGAAAGGTTTGAAGCTGCTGGCATTACTATAAAATTAAAAATCACATTTTGCCAGAAATACAGTTGTGTTCCTTGGGCATATTATCTCAGCTGAAGGTGTGTGTTGATCCTGCCCGCGTGGAAGCTATTATTTCATTTCCAGTACCGAGGAATATTAAACATTTACGTGGCTTTTTAGGGTCGTTAATTATGAGCGTCGTTTTGTGAGCAGCTTGCTCATTTAGTGGGGCCTTTATTACAGCTTTTGAAAAAGGAGTTCAATGGCGTTGGGGTTCAGCTCAACAAGAAGCGTTTGAGAAAATTAAGTCGAGGTTTTTAACGATTTCTATGTTGAAGCATCCGTGTTTTGACCGTGCGTTTTTTATCCAAACAGATGCATCTGATGTGGGTTTAGGTGGTTGTTTATTTCAAATAAATGAGCAAACTTCAGAAAGAGATATTGTGGCATTCACCAGTCGGACTCTGCGTGGCCCTGAAATTGGTTATTGTGTTACAGAAAAAGAGGCATTAGCCGTATTACATTGTTTGCAGCAGTGGCGGGTATTTGTGCTAGGTCGAGAATTAACTGTGATCACCGATCATAAATCTCTATCGTTTTTAATGTCCTGCAGACTATTAAATTCGCGTTTGACTAGGTGGGTGTTGTATTTTCAAGAATACGCTTTTAATGTTAAATATTGTGCTGGGAAGGAGAATGTTCTGGCGGATGCTCTATCGCGTTATCCAATCAAGGGAAAGGAGAAAATTGAAAAATTTGAGAGTGTGCCGACAGAAATTTGTGCAGTAAAGAAGTCGGAACTATGTAAAGGGGTCCAGTTAGGTGTGAAAAATATTGTTGAGGAGCAAGGGAAAGACGAATTCTGTTGTAGAATAATGTCTAGATTATTGAAGGAGGAAGTTCGGAAGAGGTGCGCGGATTGGTTTGTTGTGTATTAGGGAGTTTTATTTAGGCGAGGCTACGAAGGTTCGCCAGAGTTTAAAGTATGTGTGCCTGCTTCCCAAATAAGTATATTGGTTTGGCAAGAACATGTAGATAATGGGCATTTTGGGGCAGAAAAGTGTTTCCAGATGCTGCGTCGTGATTATTATTTTCAGAGGATGAAACATTTCATTCGAAAAATTATTTCAAGCTGCGATTTGTGCCAGAAAGCGAAGAGTTCAATTAGAATTTATGGCGAATATCATAGTGTTTTACCTAAAGCGCCCACTGAAATTGTATGTGTTGATCTCATTGGTCCGCTCCCAGTATCAAGGTCGGGGGCGACTTCCTTATTAGTTATTATTGACGCCTTCAGTAAGTTGGTTACTTTGCACCCTCTAAAACGCGCTAATACAGCTGCGATTCTTCGTTGTTTGGTCAAGAAATATTTTATTGAGATTGGTAGACCAGGGGTCATTCTTTCCGATAATGGTAGCCAGTTTACGAGCAAAGAGTGGAAAGAGTCGTTGAATTTATTAGGTGTAAAGGTAACCCATACGTCGGTGTACTTCCCGCAGGGAAACCAGACGGAACGGGTTAATAAAGAAATTGTGCGTATTTTGAGATCATTGTGTTATTCGGCTCATGGGGGGTGGGCTCTGATGCTAGATAGAGTAAGGAGATGGATTAATAGGGCAGTCCATGACTCGACTGGGTATAGCCCTTGTGAACTACATTTTGGTGATCATAGTGATAACCCTAATGTTAAAAACATTATTTTTCCTACAAGTGATATACCAGGTGTTGGTAGGGACGAAATTATAACTCTAGCTTATAATAAATTAAAATCTAAGGCTGAAAAACGTAAATTACGTCATCAAAGGATCCATAAAAATTGTATTGATTTTAAGATTGGTGATAAAGTACTGGTTCGTACTCATCCCCAGTCTTCTGCGGAAGACAAGGAGATTAAGAAATTCTTTTGCTTTATTCCGGCCTGCTACGATTGTGGCTAGGCGCGGCCAAATTCTTATGAAGTACGGGACGACACTAGGGTCTCTTGTTGGGTATACAGAATGTTAGGAATTTAAAACCGTATGTTGTACCGTATCAAAATTTAACACTGTAATTATTAAGTATAAGTTCAAGTTAATTACAAAAAATATATTTAGCAATTAAGTTTAACTTATAGGGGGGTGATGTACTAGGCCGCCCCTATAATAAGAGGGAGAAGTATCCAGTAATGTTTAAATGGTCCGATAGGTAACAGGGAGTCGAGTTTAAGCGCGCGAGGAGAAAGCGCGTCACTTTATCCTAGCGCGTGTCGAGTGTTTTAGAACTTAGTTAATTTGTGAACTTTGCGTCGAAATTAAATTATAAAGTGTGGCAATGATAGGATGCGAATGTGGATCAGTTGGATTGTATTTTACAGATAAGTTATAGCGTAGTAATTGTTCTTTGTTGTTTTTTTAACCGCATTGTAATTACGGTATATGCTGCGAATTTCTATTTAGCTGTGTTTGTTTTCTATGTAATAATATTGGTTTCAAGTCATTAAACTACATAAATCCAACTACGAGTTATTATTAAATATCTACAGGTCGTAACAATCAAAACTAAAAGGATCACGACAATACCGCATGCGAGGGGTGCCGCTAGTCCGGGCCGACATCAAGGGCATCCACTCGTGTCCACGCCTCCTGGAAGGTCTGAGTTTTCTGTAGGAGCTTAGTCCAAGTTCAGAACTATTATACATTTAACTAGTCAATTCAAATATCTATAAGTGAACACTTAGCACATTTTGTTAAAAAAAATCGTACGGATGTGCTAGATATTTGTGCTTGTGTGAACAGTATAATGTTCTCAGAAACACGAAATGAAAGATAATAGGTCTGATACTCTATCTTAAGGAACACATTTAAGGAAGTATATAACAGAGACCCTAAAATGAGTGCCAATAATGCTATTTTTGTCAACAACACGACATTAAATGTTTTCCTGTTCACTGCTGAGGGTATTCTACTTATAGTTGCTATTTGGTGTAGTTTAAAAATTAATGTTAAGATGCTTATATGTCATCTTTATTAATAGCTGTTATGCGCATATTACAATTTTTATCTTTGAATTTATGGGTTGTTAAGCGCTTTATTTCACAAATCTAGTCCTCTAATTAAAATGTCAATTCTTGTTATTTTGTCACTTGTGAATGAATCTAGTTTTTGGAATAATCTAGGAAAATGAAATACACGACTTGCTTATTTTGCATTAAATACTTCTAATCTTATTATGAAATGGAAAGAAATCTTTATCTAGCTATGAATAGATCTGAACGCGTTTAAGTGGTATCTAATACTTTTTAATTAGGAAATTTTATAAATTTTAAATTTACTTACCATACATTATTCCTATTAGAGATGCGATTTAGTTATGCAACCTAGATGGCGCTGGTTGTATCACGGATTTTCGCACTCAGAATAATGTATTGTTTCCAATTACGGAGTTATGAACAATGAGAAAAATTGCTTTATTTTTCTCTGGTTTTGAGGAGCTGTATGTACACAGTATGGTGCTAAATGATCTTTATACGACCCTTATTACATCAATATATACATATATATATATATATATATAATATATATTGCTGTGAGACCTCCACTATCCGGGTACTCCGCTTTTCGAATCGAGCCCCACAGATTGGGCGTCATGTATGCTGTGAAACCTCTTGAATTACCTGGTCTGTTGACTTTCTTCTGTTAATCGCCTCAGGCTGCTCCCTAGATAACTTTCATCCTCATTCATAAAAAAAAACAACACATTCCTACCACAAACATCAACATTAACTCTATTTACATCAATATTCAGAATACATTAAATTTTCAAATTAAATTTCAGCATAAAATTCAGTTTTAAAAGAATTTTAAGATTAATTTTATTATCACTTTAACGTGCATCCAGAATTAAAGTCCTTGTTGGATGCCTACTAATTAATATAACAATATAAGCAGACCGGAGTCTGAGTATAAAGGAGCATCTACCACCCTTTACGTTAATTAACCAGGTTCGTCTAATTGAGCTCAAAGACATACCCATATTTTCATCATAATTCAGAATATCAATACTAAATACCCCTTTCTACTTAAACAAGCAAATTTCATCTTAAAATTAAAATTTTATGGTTAGTACAATTTCACTAATGTCCATTTAAAGTAAATCAATTATAAAGTTATTCAACACACACAAAATGTCAAACAAAATAGTATAATTTACCTGAAGGTTATTGTCCTCGAAGCTTCAATGTACATCGTCCCTTTAGTAATCACACCATTCCAACAGGATTATATTTACGGCTTCTAATTCTCAACGCTTTTAAAATTTTCTCCATCACCATTTATTTAAAGTTGTTTCTGGGCTTTTCCGGAACTCATCTGTGTATATCTGACCCTTGTTTCGTGGATCCAGACACGTATTTGAACCATTTAATTATTAACACCCCGAAAAATAGCAAAGAAATTCATGTCTTTCACCAATATACGCCAAAACTGCCTACTTTTGTGTATACATTTGTCGTTGTAAATTTTGCTAATTGGTACAGTGATACTAAATTTTATTACCTTGTATCTAAGTGCACTGAAGTACATTCATGTTAGCACGTAAATAACAAACTATTTTGAATCACTAAAATATACGAGCAAACTTTTATATTATTTTATCAAACTAAAATGCACTGTTTAACATCTTGAATCAAGTCGCGGATGTAAGAGCTTTTAACGCATCGAATAGTCAAAAGTCTAAGAGGCCGAAATTCATATTACCACCGGTATATATAGCAAAAAGCCTGTCTGTCGGTCTGTTCCCCAAAACACAATTCTTACGAATTTCTCATTCTATGTTCCCAGTCCGTCGCTCGCGCGTCGGTTTTACGAATTTTCACTCGCCCCATTTAAATCTCAGAAATTCTCACACGGCACGCAAACATGTCCGAGAAAACTAATTAATTTTGTACAGAAATTGTTGTTTCTACCTCTGATATTTGCATCCTTTTTAACCAATTGTGACCCTCGTGACGTTGCTTAAATCACGCCTTTTACGATATGTGTCTTTGCTTGACGCATTTTCTTTCCTTTTCTAACCTGTTCGTATTGGTGCAAATTGATATTCTTTATTATCGATTATATTTTAGTCCATGTGGACTATCTGGGTTTAATAACCCCGTATCGCACATTCTCGTGAATATTAAGCCCCGGTTTCTCCAAGATTCTTTGAAACCATTTGTTATCTACACAATTTTCGCCGTACGTGATATTTAAACTACGCAGGTGTTCAAAATAATATTAATTCTCAGAGCTTTTAAATAAACCCTGTTTTGTATTTCGTGCTAAAGCATCTGACCGTTTCCAATATCCTTAGAATCGACATGTTTATCTAAACAAATTAAACTGAAATTGCCTTTTAAAATACGCAGGTGTGTTCAAACATCCTACTTCTAACTAACACTTCTAGGATTTGCATTTCATTGGGTTTTTACAAGTTTCTATAGATATTATCTGTTACTAACGATTCAATACCGGTTACTTGAAATAGAGTTAATTAAGATAAATTTTGCACGTAATTTCCATTTGTTTAGGAATAATTACATTACACGCAGAGCTTTCCAATACTGCTTCTTTTGATATAAAGCGTCTTGTACATGATTTAAATCTCTTATGTTTAATGAAACTAATAAATTTTTATGCTTCACGGTTTTAATAACGCGTATTATCTAATAATATTCATTATACACGGTGATTAAAATTATTTGATGTGATTATTTAATTTTCTACCCTGGTCTAAATATGAGTAATATATATATATATATATATATATATATATATATAATATATAATATATATATATATATATATATATATATATATATATATATATATATACAGCAACGTAAACCCTAGCAAATTCAAGAGAAAGCTCAAATTATGTAGATATTTATGGGTTTAGAGAATAACATATTTGCAAAAACACTCGGTATATGAATTATAAGTGCATTAAAACCGTGATTAATAGGGTTTTAATTCTTATAAACTTATTGATGAAGAAATAATGTTTTAAGATAAGAATAATGGTATTTATCTGTATTCTATGCGTTAGAGGAAGTATTTTCAATGAGTTACTTTCGATCCTTAACACGAGTCAAAATAACACTGTTAAAAGTATAGTTAAATATAATTGGTTGATGTTTACGCGTGGAGATAATTTTACATTTACTTGTGTTAAGTTGCAAGTAGTTAGTGTTGCACCAGTTCTGTAGTTTATTGAGTTATAATTGAAGCTTATAGCAATCGTCAACATGCAAAATATTAGCATACAGTTTAAGATCGTCAGCAAATAGTAATAAATGGCAGTCTAAATGATCAACGACGTCATTGATAAAGAGTAGGAATAAAAGCGGGCCCAAATTAGATCCTTGCAGTACACCTGAATCGGCAACAAAGTAATCTGAGGTATATCCGTTGTAGGAAACGTATTGCATTCGGTTATGCAAGTAAGAGGTAAAAAATTGAATTAAATTCTTAGAAAAAGTGCAGCCCTCAAGTTTTTGTATAATAATTTTGTGGAGAATTCGATCGAACGCCTTAGCAAAATTTGTATAAATAACATCTACTTCACCTCTATCATCTAAAACTTCGGATACATCCTGTGTTAAGCAAGTAAGATTTGTCAATGTAGATCTGTTCTCCATGAATCCATGCTGAGCGACAGAAATATAGTTTTTTACTAATGGATAAATACGCTGATACAAAATAATCTTGAACAATTTGGCAAAATTACATAGGATGCTAATTGGTCTGTAATTTGATACTGTAGTTGCATTACCACCCTTAAGGATAGGGCATATTTTGCCTATTTTCCATTCATCCGGAAAAGTACAAGTATTAAGTGATAAATTAAATAGGTACAACAGGGGCTCCGCAAACGCCATATTACAGTCACGTATAAGAAACGAAGGGATTTGATCTGGCCTGGAGGTAGATTTATTTTTAAGCCTTTCAATGGACTTCACAACTTCTTCTAACGTTAAGGAATTGATAGTAATTTGTGAATTGCTAGCAGTGGGAATATTCACATGTTGAGGATCTAACAAGTCAGCTTTAACATATACACTGCTAAAATATTCCTTGAAGGCATTCATTATATTTTCCGGAGTATTATACTCGATATTATTATTAGTAAGTGATCCAGGTATACGGGTAGCACCTTGTTTAGAACGAACATATTTCCAGATTTGTTTAGGATCAATACCAAGCGAATCTTGGATGTTTTTTAGATAAATAGTGTAGGCTTGTGATATTGCTGTTTTGCAAGTAGAGCGTAGTGCTTTAAAACGTTGACGGTCGTCTGGACGGTTATACTTATTGCATAAATTTAAATACTTACTCTTTAGTTTAATAGTGGTGATTATTTTCGGTGTGAACCACACAGGATATTTCCTTTTTTGTGTGTCACCATACCTTGGTACAAAACGACCGACAATATCTCGTAGGACCTCATAGAAGTAGGCGCAGGCCTTGTTTATATCATTGAGTAGGTAGAGATTAGTCCAATCAATGGCGTAAAGATGATTGTAAAGGCCCAAATAGTCGGCTTTCTTGTAATTATAGCTCATAGTCCCCTTATTGGTTTTAAAATGGTTAATATAAGAATGTTTGTAGTAAGGAATATATTTAATGAGGGATGGTGGCCGTCTTCATTAAGCAATGGTAATTCATCGCGTTCAACAGTACAGTTAAGGTCACCTACCACCAGGTCAAGTAGTCTACGGTTATTGTTAGTAATTTCATTAAATTGAGAATATTCACACAAATCAAAAAAGCTTTTAAGCAAATTATAATAGGCATCACTAGTATCAGCAGAAATATAGTTTGTGCAATTAAAATCACCCACAATTAATACCTTCGCACTACTCAAACAAAACCTTTCTTCGAATAGTTCCAAAAATGTTTCAACTGCCACATAATGAGTGGTAGGTGGTATATAAATTACAAAAATATACAGGACATCGCTACCAATTAAACATTTACAGCCAGTAATATCAATGTTGGTTATCTTATTGGTAATGTCTGATGATAGATCAAGAGCAGAACAGAAGATTTTATTTTTAACAGCAAGTAGTACTCCACCTCCCCACTTTAAGCCGATAGTTGTATATTGTCTGTCACATCTAAAAACGGTGTAAGTATCTGGAAACAGTTCACAATTGTTTATAGAATCAAGTAATGCTGTTTCCGTAATACCAATTACATCATAATGGCTAGCACATATTGAAGTATAGAATTGACTTACTTTAGTTCTCAGACCACGAACGTTCTGATAATAAAAGTGCAAGGAATTTGGTTTTAAGCTTTGATAAGAAGTATCTGTTAAGTTAGTACGGTCTAAATTATACTTATTATTGCAGTTGGTAATGGAGAGTTTTTGTTGGCAACTACTTAGTTTTTTGTAACAATCTTAGGAACGTTCTTTATGTATTTTATGGTCAGGTTTACCTCACCATTCTTGATTTTGTTATTCAATGTTTCCCGTAGATTGGTTAAAAATTTCCATTGGGTGGGCGTTAAGTAAGCAACAATCCTGAACGTGGAATTTTTTAGTAGCAAATATTTATTTCTTAACACAGATTGCACCTCTTTTTCTGAATTAAATATAATTTTAAGTGGACGGATTTTTCCTGTAACGATTGCACCAATTCTAACAACTTTAATAGTAGACATATCAACATCTGGAACTTGCGACAAAATGTTAGTAACATTTGTTTTATCAGTAATGACACAAGCATTACGATCTGTTGATTGATGTTCCTCTAGGTTAAATAGAATGACGTTTTTTGACCTATAGTTACGATCTTCAAATTCGCTTAATAAAGATTCAACAAAAACGGGCGATAATGAGTCAAGCATAGCGCCCTGTTTAAGATTATTGATTTCCTTAGTAAGAGTGTTAATAACTTCATTTAAATGTTTAATGGTATCCTTCTCGGCCACACAATTATCTCAATGAAATACAGGTCGTCGTTTATCACTAGCAATTAATAATTGTTGGACTTCAGCACGAGATAATCCCGAACAGGTGGTATGTACGGGTAACCGACATTTATCACAGTTGAAGTCGCTATCTTTATGTGCACTTTTATCGCAAATAATACAATTTATCATGATAGGCATTATAGCATTTATATACTTTAATTGATAGTGAAGAGCAACAGAAAATACACGTACGTACACTACGAATAAACATAGCTTATTCTATTATATACACAATTTGTTAGCATTAGATTTTTACGTTGATGCACCCTTAGTAAAAGCATAATATATTAGAAAGAAGCACCACAATTGTATTAACAGAAATTTACATATACTAGTTAAATTTGTTGGATAATTAAACTGAAATGAATTTAAGATATTCCTTTTCTTTTAGATATACTCAATTTGGTAAATTAGGGTAGAGTTTAGTTTATTTGTGTGGTTGTGATTGTTGAATACCACGATTTTCTTGTTTGCAAATAAAGGTTAAGTGAAAGTCTTGCAGTTTTTATTTGTGTTTAAATTAGTAGGAGAAAGTGTACACAAGGTTCCATCAACTTGACAAGATATGAATTAATCATTTAGTCATTTTGTAGAATTTTTGTTACAATGTATTTAATTTCAAATAAACATCACCTGACATGAAGCACGCTCGCGATAACAAATGGTTAATAAGTTGATCGAGTAATCTTGCTGGATTATCAGCATGGGACATTATAGTCTCGCGTTAATCAGTTATAAGAGCAATAGGGCATTCTATTCTTAATTAAATTGCTTATTGTCAGTGCTAAGCCTTTTGTTACATTATTAATTAATATTTGCTGGTCCTTTGTAATACAAATACTTAAATATGCGGAAGTGGAATGAAATTCCGATTTTTCGTTACTTTATTATTTCCTATCCTAAAATTTTTAAGAATACTACATCAAGAACTTATTAACCTCTATAACGAAGAATAATTAAGAAGAAAGAAGTAGTACCAGCCATCCTTAACATCTGCTTGACGGTAAGTTTTAGTTTTGCACTTTTTATGTTAAACCATGTAAAATTTGAAACTGTTTACTTCTAATCCAAAGCAGATACATTAGCATAGACCACTCATCATCTACCAATATTGGAAAGTTTCAAGTAGGCGAAAGTGTTAAAGTTTGTATACCCCTAAAAGCTTTGTAGTTGTTTTCATAGAACTGTTAGCCATCTGGTACATTTGTTTCTGTTACATCTCTGTGGCAAAGTAAATTTCAAAGGTCATCAGTGTCAATTTCACACTTAACAATCATTGATAATCAACAAGACTGTTGGCAAAGTAGACACTTTATTATCTAACAATCTGTACAAATCACTAAAAGGAAACATGAAGTCCCTTTTAACATAATGGAATAAAGAACAAAATATGTGTTGAAAGACCAACGCAATTTTTGTTTCTTGATTATTGATGGGTATCCTTTATGTATTTGTGGTCACTAAAACCGAATCTGCACTTAGAATTTTTGTATCACCCCCCAGGAATTAAGATATTCATTACAAACAGTTTACATTGTATAATATATTGTAATGAATGTAATCTGACAGATATTTCATCATTGGTATGTAAATGGTGTCATAATGTCTGGCAAAGGTCCTAGAAATTGCTGGAAAGGTCGGCTTAAGATATATAAGCGTCACATACAAGATGAGCACAGTTGGTGGGTCTATAAATAAATATAAATAAAGAAATAATAATTTACTGTGCAGTGAATGTAGCTTTATAGAATAGCGCAAAAGCGTATAATTCAAACGGATGTTTTGTTACATATGTGGCGAGTTTACAATTAAATCTCACTAAAGCTTATGATCTTTATTTTTGATGCAAACTAGATCAGGAAAAATCTTGAGCGCCACATATCATTTCTGCAATGTGTATTGTGAATTTAAGAGGATGGCTCAACGGTACCTTTAAATCAATGCGTTTTGCAGTACCTATAGTGTGGATAGAACCTAAAGATCATGTTACAGATTACTATTTTTGCTTGACGAATCTATCTGGAATTTCACTGAAATCGAAGTATACTGTAGTGTCCAAACTTGCAAACAGCTCTTAGACCAGTTTTTCACAGCCTGAATTTGCCTGTCCCCAAATGTCCAGAATCGTGTACACTTGATGATGATATGATTTCTTTTTGAAATAATAGTGTTGAACCCATGGAAGAAGACGTGAATCCTGATTTCCAACCACTTGATATATGTACTCCATATTACTTTCACAAGATGAGCTCAACGACAGTATGGGATTTAAAATTCTCAAATGCTCAAGCTGAACTCTTGGGATCCAGGTTGCAAAGTTGGAATCTATTACAGACGTGAACAAGATTTTCTTCCTTTTTTAACATCGTGTGATCAGTTGATGTACTGTATAGATGGACCTGGACTAATTGATGCATGAAGTGAGACTTCATTGATTCATCCAATCTAAGAGTGAAGAGAGTTATCCACAATGGAAATTGGCATCCCTCTGTTCCTATTGCCAACCAGTAAATATGAAGGAAAACTATAACAATATGAAAACTTTACTCGGAAAAATTAAATACATGGAACATGGGTGGAGTATATGTGGCGATTTAAAAGTCATAGCACTTTTGTTAGGAATGTTATTAGGTTACAACAAGTACTGCTGCTTTGTCTGAGAATGGGACAGTGGAGCGAAGAACTTTATAAAAGACAAAAATGCAAGAAAACCTTGTTGCTGGAGAAATAGTTGCAAATCTTCCTCTTGTTGATACAAAGTAAGTTTTGTACAACCTCTGCACATAAAACTCAGAGCGATGAAAAACTTCGTCAAAGTTTTAAATAAAGAATATGAAGGATTCCAATATATGAGAGAAAAGTTTTCCAGACTGAGGCAAAAATAAAAGAACGAATTTTTATTGAGCCGCAAATTCATCACATCATAAAGGACAGTGTATTCGATTTAGAATTGAGCGAGATTGAGGGTGTTGCGTGGGCATCATTTAAAGAGGCATATTCCAATTTCTCGGGTAATACAACGGCAAAAAATTACGAACAAATTGTGAATCTTTTAATTTCCATATACATTACATTTGATTTTCCAATGCTCCACCCGAAGGTACTACATTGGCCAGGAAGCGAGTTTTTTTTTTACCTGGAAAATTTAGAATTTTGCCGAACCCTTGCTGTTCCAAGCAAGGTAGGGATCTTTAACGTGCGTGACAACACTCACACACGGGACCTCCATTTTACCTCTCATCCGAACGAGGGTGTATTTTTGTGAAAAATGCTCGCCTAACATTTTTCAAGCGGACCGTGTCGGGATTCGAACCCGGGACCTTGGGCGTAGTAGTCACACACATACCACTACGCCACGGAGCCGCCTAATTTCCATATACAACGCGATATGAGTTGCAGAATGTCTTTGAAGGCTCATTTTCTTCACTCGTATATGAACTCTTTCCTGACAATTCTAGGGTCTGGGAGTGACAAACATGGTGAAAGATTAGACATGTATTGTGTAAACCGATATCAAGGGAAGTGGAACTCCACAATGCTCGCAGATTATTGTTTATAAATTTAAGCATATTTTTGCTTTTCTTGTCATCTAGTTTTGGAACATTACAAATTGTTTTTAATAAGTATGAAGTATTTAAGATTTATACATTCTAATTAGTAGACGATGGATCCAGTTTCTTACGTAAATTATTTTGTTGTAATTTTAAGAACCAAGCACTAAGATTCCGATATTTTTTTATCCTTTGAGATTTAAAAGGAAAAGAATAATTAATTTTTTTTAATATTAACAATATAGAATTTATTATGAAATATCTATCTATACATTGTTAATTTGTAACAGAAATATTTTTGCGTTTCATTATATGATCTAAGAAAATTTCCATTTCTTTTTATTAAAAGAAAGGTTTTACCTAACATCAAACTTATAATGACATCAAATATTCCTCAACAAACAATCCTTCAAATAATAATTGCTACATCCACATGCATCTTTCTTTAACACACATTGTCCAAAAAAATATTGTCGGCACGTTTAAGGTCTAAAAAATTTTCATAACTACTAAATGCTAACAGTTCACAAAATCTCTCTTTCTGTAACAATTCTTTTTTGGTATATAACAAAATTTCTTTTCGTAACAACATAGAGGTATTAAGGAAATTGGAAAAAAATGAAAAATTTTATCAAGTATATTTATTTGCAACTTTAGATTGATTTTCGAATTCTAAATAAGTCTTTGGTCCCTTATGGAAAACAACATGCGATCTGTTATTTCCTAGTCTGATCATATTGTAAGGCTAAGTTCAACATTTTGTACCCACAACCATATAAAAAATAATTCACATGTTTTAAAACCTTGTTTGAAAAGTTATAAATAGCACTATAATCTTTAAAAGTCTGTGCAAAAATAACTTATTCTTCACAGTATACCTCAAGATTTTCAACTTGTTTCATTCACACGGCGCATGGACACCAAGCATTTGTTCTGATAAGATTTCCTCTGGTTGAATTGTCTTTATAAGTTGTTTTCTCAATCCGCTCACTTCCACGTCATATTCAATTAGGATGGGAAGTCGTTGATGGTGAGAATTTGTAGTGAATAAATTAAGTGCCTTAATTTGTATTCGTTTCAACCCAAATTCCTTCAAGCATCAAACACCCTCAAGTCAACATACACCCTCGAGTCATATATACAGGTATCCTCGAGTTTACAATCACCCTCGAGCTCATTGGTCGCCTACTTTGAGATCAGTTTGATGCCATTGCATTCTTCACCGCAAGTAAACAGCTGGAACCTAGGAACAACCAATCTAAGGGTAGCAGCTAGCAGGCAGTGATTAAGGGTGAGTTATTTTTGCTGAATCCCAGAACGGATTTGTTCCACAACCCCCTTTCTTACCAACGGTTGTTTCGATATGCAAAAACACCTCTCGTTCCAGTCTGTAAGATCCGGCATACAACTGTATTGAATTTTGTTGGATAATTATTTTTTTTTACTATGACCGTATATTTTCTGAAAAGTAAAATATTTATTCAAACTTTGTTATATTTGAAACTTTCACTTATGAAAAGATTGAGCTTGCTGATATAATTAAAGTAGAGTTATTTTAAGATTGCTGAGTTGCTGTTTTTTTATTAGATTTGTACATGACTATTACATCTGATGCTTATTTAAATATTATATAATGAAATTTTGTTCAACTAATTTTTTTAAATATTTATTTGTTAAATATTGTTATTGGATACAAATCATTTATTCTGATCCTAGTCTAGTCAATTTTCCAAAACGTTAAATCAAAAGTTTTAAAATTATCTACTCCGAAATGGTTTCTGGATCTACCCTAAAATTATAATTTCATGCTTCATACTCGGTAGATACAGTGACGTCCAACTTCAATTTATTTTGTTTTCAGTTTAGCAAGGAATATTTCAACCCAGCCCATCTCAAATTCTCCCTTGGAGAATAGTCAAATTAGTCGTCAGCATAACGTTTTTTTTAATCTTTCCATCTCGTATGCTTAAAAGTTTTACGTCCCTATGAAGTTCTGAATTACGACGTCTCATGTGCATTAATGGTAATCAAAGCTATACAATTATTTTTAAATGTGTTCATTATTATAATTAAAAATTTAGAATCGTTGCAATGGCGCTCATATCGTAAGGCCCGGACTGTTGTACTATCTTCTCCCTTGGATAAGGTCTCAAAACACGTTCCATCTATAAATGTAAAAAAACACTGCTACATTTCGAATTGGTATTTCATAAACGTTTCATTATGCAAATCACGCTATGTACAAATTTTTAGAAATGAGCATGGATAATTTTAATAATCCTTATCTCGTAGTCAAATGTAACTCGTCAGATACATTTAGTAAATCCCTTTATAATGGTGAAATTTAATCGGAATTCGACCTCATACAATTTTCAAATTATCCACTTACAAAAAAATAATTTAGATTCCAAATTCTTATGTAATATTACCCCTTAGGTACATAAAATAAGCACAAATGTGTTTTAAAAGATTTATCGTTAATTATGCTGTTTGTCCTTGTTCTTTTCGTATGTCTTAAGATTGTCTTTTCCATGTCCAAACCGTACAATTAAATTTCATACCTACTTTATCAGATTCCATACCACTATCGTTTAACTATCTGACCATTAATTGAATTTGAAAATCCATATCCTATTCTTCCGTTCAAGTTAAAATTTATCTTTCAAGAATTATTACCATTCATCAGTTAAACTAACTGCATTATTTACTTCAAACCTTAGTTTTTCGTACTCAAATTAAGATCTATTTTTAACTTCGATTGTTACACTTTCATAACTTTAAAATTTACTACTATTTATTGATAGATATTTTTAAACGTGTAGTAACACACGAACGTGAACTAAACTCAATTAACTGACAATTAACTATTCACTTTGATTGCCTTCTTGATCGGTTTATATGGTATAAACCTTCTATGTCATCAAGACATAGAAATCTCTATAAATTTCTGGTTGGTTCTTTTACAATCTCACTCATGTGGATGATTCAATTTTTCCGGAAATGAACTCGCGGTAATACTTAATTAGAACGTTACCTTATCTAAATTGCTGTTAACCTAGATTTATTACATTGTTAATTTTTTATTATAGTTGCTATTTGGTGTAGTTTAAAAAATTAATGTTAAGATGCTTATATGTCATCTTTATTAATAGCTGTTATGCGCATATTACAATTTTTATCTTTGAATTTATGGGTTGTTAAGCGCTTTATTTCACAAATCTAGTCCTCTAATTAAAATGTCAATTCTTGTTATTTTGTCACTTGTGAATGAATCTAGTTTTTGGAATAATCTAGGAAAATGAAATACACGACTTGCTTATTTTGCATTAAATACTTCTAATCTTATTATGAAATGGAAAGAAATCTTTTATCTAGCTATGAATAGATCTGAACGCGTTTAAGTGGTATCTAATACTTTTTAATTAGGGAAATTTTTATAAATTTTAAATTTACTTACCATACATTATTCCTATTAGAGATGCGATTTAGTTATGCAACCTAGATGGCGCTGGTTGTATCACGGATTTTCGCACTCAGAATAATGTATTGTTTCCAATTACGGAGTTATGAACAATGAGAAAAATTGCTTTATTTTTCTCTGGTTTTGAGGAGCTGTATGTACACAGTATGGTGCTAAATGATCTTTATACGACCCCTTATTACATCAATATATATATATATATATATATATATATACATATATATTGCTGTGAGACCTCCACTATCCGGGTACTCCGCTTTTCGAATCGAGCCCCACAGATTGGGCGTCATGTATGCTGTGAAACCTCTTGAATTACCTGGTCTGTTGACTTTCTTCTGTTAATCGCCTCGGCTGCTCCCCTAGATAACTTTCATCCTCATTCATAAAAAAAAACAACACATTCCTACCACAAACATCAACATTAACTCTATTTACATCAATATTCAGAATACATTAAATTTTCAAATTAAATTTCAGCATAAAATTCAGTTTTAAAAGAATTTTAAGATTAATTTTATTATCACTTTAACGTGCATCCAGAATTAAAGTCCTTGTTGGATGCCTACTAATTAATATAACAATATAAGCAGACCGGAGTCTGAGTATAAAGGAGCATCTACCACCCTTTACGTTAATTAACCAGGTTCGTCTAATTGAGCTCAAAGACATACCCATATTTTCATCATAATTCAGAATATCAATACTAAATACCCCTTTCTACTTAAACAAGCAAATTTCATCTTAAAATTAAAATTTTATGGTTAGTACAATTTCACTAATGTCCATTTAAAGTAAATCAATTATAAAGTTATTCAACACACACAAAATGTCAAACAAAATAGTATAATTTACCTGAAGGTTATTGTCCTCGAAGCTTCAATGTACATCGTCCCTTTAGTAATCACACCATTCCAACAGGATTATATTTACGGCTTCTAATTCTCAACGCTTTTAAAATTTTCTCCATCACCATTTATTTAAAGTTGTTTCTGGGCTTTTCCGGAACTCATCTGTGTATATCTGACCCTTGTTTCGTGGATCCAGACACGTATTTGAACCATTTAATTATTAACACCCCGAAAAATAGCAAAGAAATTCATGTCTTTCACCAATATACGCCAAAACTGCCTACTTTTTGTGTATACATTTGTCGTTGTAAATTTTGCTAATTGGTACAGTGATACTAAATTTTATTACCTTGTATCTAAGTGCACTGAAGTACATTCATGTTAGCACGTAAATAACAAACTATTTTGAATCACTAAAATATACGAGCAAACTTTTATATTATTTTATCAAACTAAAATGCACTGTTTAACATCTTGAATCAAGTCGCGGATGTAAGAGCTTTTAACGCATCGAATAGTCAAAAGTCTAAGAGGCCGAAATTCATATTACCACCGGTATATATAGCAAAAAGCCTGTCTGTCGGTCTGTTCCCCAAAACACAATTCTTACGAATTTCTCATTCTATGTTCCCAGTCCGTCGCTCGCGCGTCGGTTTTTACGAATTTTTCACTCGCCCCATTTAAATCTCAGAAATTCTCACACGGCACGCAAACATGTCCGAGAAAAACTAATTAATTTTGTACAGAAATTGTTGTTTCTACCTCTGATATTTGCATCCTTTTTTTAACCAATTGTGACCCTCGTGACGTTGCTTAAATCACGCCTTTTACGATATGTGTCTTTGCTTGACGCATTTTCTCTTTCCTTTTCTAACCTGTTCGTATTGGTGCAAATTGATATTCTTTATTATCGATTATATTTTAGTCCATGTGGACTATCTGGGTTTAATAACCCCGTATCGCACATTCTCGTGAATATTAAGCCCCGGTTTCTCCAAGATTCTTTGAAACCATTTGTTATCTACACAATTTTCGCCGTACGTGATATTTAAACTACGCAGGTGTTCAAAATAATATTAATTCTCAGAGCTTTTAAATAAACCCTGTTTTGTATTTCGTGCTAAAGCATCTGACCGTTTCCAATATCCTTAGAATCGACATGTTTATCTAAACAAATTAAACTGAAATTGCCTTTTAAAATACGCAGGTGTGTTCAAACATCCTACTTCTAACTAACACTTCTAGGATTTGCATTTCATTGGGTTTTTACAAGTTTCTATAGATATTATCTGTTACTAACGATTCAATACCGGTTACTTGAAATAGAGTTAATTAAGATAAATTTTGCACGTAATTTCCATTTGTTTAGGAATAATTACATTACACGCAGAGCTTTCCAATACTGCTTCTTTTGATATAAAGCGTCTTGTACATGATTTAAATCTCTTATGTTTAATGAAACTAATAAATTTTTATGCTTCACGGTTTTAATAACGCGTATTATCTAATAATATACTATAGACACCGTGATTAAAATTATTTGATGAGATTATTTAATTTTCTACCCGGCTCTAAATATGAGTATATATATATATATATATATATATATATATATATATATATATATATATATATATATATATATATATATATATATATATATATATATATATACAGCAACGTAAACCCTAGCAAATTCAAGAGAAAGCTCAAATTATGTAGATATTTATGGGTTTAGAGAATAACATATTTGCAAAAAAAAATAGGTATATGAATTATAAGTGCATTAAAACCGTGATTAATAGGGTTTTAATTCTTATAAACTTATTGATGAAGAAATAATGTTTTAAGATAAGAATAATGGTATTTATCTGTATTCTACGCGTTAGAGGAAGTATTTTCAATAAGTTACTTTCTTAAGTAGTGAATGATGTGTTTAAATTCAATGGTATTTATTTACAATATCAGTCGATGTTCAAAGAAGAAGTTACGAGTGTATTTCAATTAAAAAGGTTGTATTTTCTAAGTAATAAACAATGTGTTCACTGACCGTATTCTAGAACGATCGAGTACCAAATTGAAACATATGGTGATTGATGAAATATGTGTAGGGTGACGATGAATTCGGAAAAACAATGAACTACAGCAATAAATCTTAATAAGATCACATTATTTAAATTCCTCAAAAGGTAAATAGTGTGTCTACTCTACCTTATAGACAGCAGAGCCTCGATAGATTATGAGGGGTTCCTGTTTAACGTTTAAGCCCAGGGTAAAAAGGATGTTAAATGGTATACGAAAAAAAAAGAGATTTTATTAAACGCCACCGTATCTTGATGAATGTTATAAAGAGAATCTATCCGAAGATCAGATACGGAAATCTTCGAAAAAAGATCCTTAAGACGAGCAACATATAAAAAATAATTCTTGCTTTTGACTCTGCAATCTGGAATGGGAACGACTTCCTCGTACAACCTGAAAATTTAATCACTTCTAAATAATTTTAGACTAGGGTTACGTTAGAACCTAGTCACTTTATTACAAAAAAATTAAAGTAAAGAAAGATCAAATAGCAAAAATTATGCTTTAAAAAAAATTTAAACCAACACCAATAATATATCTCTCTTCTCTACAAAAAATTTATAAATGTGGTTGGTTGCTTCTATGGAATAATTACTGCTGACTTCAATGAAAGAAAGCTTTACGACAACTTATTATTCTTTCTATTAATTTTATATATATATATATATATATATATATATATATATATATATATATATTTACATCGCTTGTACAAAGTTATCTGTACGGTGACTTTCGAAACAATTACTTTATTAAGATCTAGCATTAATCTCTGAATACTAATAGGATATTTATAATTGAATAATTTACGTTAATTCTCTATAAGAAATATATGGTTTTCATTTTTATATTACAGTTTAATCATGATACTTGAATAGGATCCTGTTCGAGTTTACAAGAATTAAGTTAAAGCTCAGCTTTTTTTTATAGATTACAGAACGATATTTTTAACTGATATAATTGAAAGAATCAAAGGCCAAAAACACTTATTGTCTGTATTAAGGTGTACTTCAGGTGTACTGTCAAAATATGTTATACACTATAATGTGTTTATTTTTTATTTATTTGTTCCAACGTTTCAGTAGTCTGCTACCTGAAATTTAAGCAGACCTGGCTTCCCCACAGAAAGTAACCGTCATGTGTTATGTGTGTATGTGTGTGTGTGGGAGGGGGGGATTGTTGTGTGTGATGTTGGTCCGTGTTACGTTCCCCCTCAAAGGACGAGGACCATCGGCAGCCGGATATCCCAGTTGTCAAGGAAGAACGCACAACGGACATTGCCTTGTCAGTCCGGACCATCGGCAGCCGGAAATTCAGATGTTGAAAAGGCAATGGAAGCGTGTGTTTAGGTGTGTGTGTGTGTGTGTTTGTGTGGGTATGTGTGTGTGTGTGAGAGAGAGAAAGTTGTGTGTATGTGTGTTGTGTGTGATGTTGGTATCCGTGTTATGTTCCCCCTTTAGGACCAGGACCATCGGAAGCCCGATATCCCAATCGTCAAAGAGGAACGCTCGACGGATGTTGCCTTATCAGTCTGGACCATCGGCATTATAATTTGAATAAAAGCCGCTATACTTGCGGCTACATCCCCAATGCTCCACCCGAAGGTACTACATTGGGCTTAAACGCGAAAAAAAACGTGCTTCTAATTTATTCTAACTTCATAATTAATCCACTCTAAATAAAAATCTAACAGACTGAAACAAAAACTAAAACAGGGTTTAAATAATGGTATCCCTAGCCTTGACTTTGGAGTGTGCCCGATCAACAAGACGAGCAAAAATGAGAGGGGGAGGGATCCGTAATACCGGATAGTAGATGCCGGCTCTGCTTACCAGTGCGACCTGAAGGGTCGACTTAAAACTATCCAAATCTAGCTAGCTAATTTAAAATGGATTCAAATTTCTAAGCATTTGCCAAATGTATTAATAGTGAATCCAGCTATTTTGCCTGCTTTATAAATTTACAAATTCGTCCTCCCTGATCTAAGTATTTTATCCTAAATTTGTCCTTAACGTTCCCTATCATTCCCTAACTGACATATTATATATACAATCTTCTTTCCTATATATACTGCGACCAAAAATTGGCGACAGAACGTCAAACGAATTAAATCAAGCCACAAAACAATACAATGCAGGCAAAAATATAAGTGTAAAAATAAATATAAATATAATATAAATATATAAATAAACATATAATAAATATATAAATAAATATTTGAATAAGCAAAAGCATGTAACAGTGCATGTATTAGGAAAAGCAAATACATTATCAGGTGCACTCGCATGAGCATTATATCGACTAACGCCATTACACAAAAACGTGCTTGTTAGATTATTTCAAAATCTGTTTAAAACCACAAATCAATGCTCATGCGAGTACAGCCGCCACAATTTTATTCTTACCTCCAATATAAATTTCTCTAGCATCCTAAAATCTGGTCGTCTACCTACATCTATTGGTTTTCTACTTTTATGGGGGAGTTGAATATGCACTAAATGTAAAAAAAATATCAACCAAAAGAACAAATCATTTTCTTTTTATAAATGGTGAGCTGCCGGTTTTAGGTTACTCCCTAGATTGAGTTCCAACAAAAATGGAAATTAAGCAAAATTACCCCGCTAAAATCAACAGCTCTAAATCAGTATGGTAAATTTAAAACTAAGTATATACATCTAATGGCAACAACATTTTCAAACGTGCCAGCAAGCCTTCAAATCATTTTCACTTTAATAAGTTGTACACTCTTAGTTATTTAAAGCAATTAGTCATGCAATCATATAGTGTCAATAAATCTCAAACTAATTCACTAATTGTCGTCTAAACAGATTAAATTTAGGAATGCATGAGCTTAAACCGGAAATCACAAACGATATGGTCGCAATCGTAAATGATGGAGAAAGAAAACACTCACCCTTGAAGTTGCTGACGTCGGGGTTGAGTCACTAGCTGGTCCACGGCAACGAGTAAGTAGGTCTACACCTAGAAAGAACGCACTTGGCTTCCCATTACAGCAAGGGACGACCATTCATCGTGGCTTTAAGGCCACCGGAAGAAGCTTGAGCAATAACCAGAAAAATTAATTTTCTAAAAACCCTAAATACCTACCACGCCGTATTGCGTGCGCGAAATTTTCATAACAAAAAACGGACACAATCAAACATTCCTACACGTATCTCCGTTATGTAGATTAGAAAGCAAATAAAATCAATTTCGTTCAGCCAGTGACCAGAGTTCAAAGTAATATTTTTATTCAGAATTAACCTGGAAAAACACAGTTTATATTGGGATAATACGCAGCTTTAATTCGACGAATTATTTCAACGGAAAACACATAAGAAGCAATTATCGGATACTTGGAACACGTTATTGACTATCTGAGTATAGCGGAAATTTTACATTAGAAAATTCTGGGAAGTAGAATTTATTCTTAAGTAGCGGTAGTATTTACCAAGTAAAATATACAGGATATTTAATTTATGGAATAAAGTTTCGTTTTAGAAGCAAAGTGGATTTTAGTTGAAAATTATTAGCCATCGTATTTCTTTTTAATTATGAATCGAGGCTTTTATTTAACCGTAGACATGGAATTTAGATAAACGGATAATTAATTAGCAAAGGATTTGAGTTGAAAATTATTGTTAATAAAATACCCAATTATTGCCGAAAATGAACGTAACAGCTTGTAATATATCCCGTACTATTCCCCAGAAATGCCTTAGAACGCATCCTGTCCGATATCTCCTGTTTTTTCGTTTTCCACAGATATCTTTATTCTTTTACTATTTCTACAACCTATTTGTTATTAACTTTGTCTGTCCTTGCTACCATCCTCATACAGCTGAAGCACAACATTCCAGAAGGCTTCTATCTCTTTCTGTCTGCTTTTCTTACAGCCACTATTTCATAGATGAACTGTGCTGTGCTCCACACTATGCTTTGAACAGTTTTCTTTTTGTATCTATGTTCGTTGTCTCTGAACATAGCTGCTGTTCTTTCTTGTTTGATGCAGTTCGTTCACCTTCTATTGTTTTACAGTTATATACCCTATTTCCCGTATATTCAGTGGTATGTAAAGGAGGGTAAGCAGCCTTTGGCTGCCAAGATCCCCCAGCACTTGAACCTTTGTCAAAATAATAGTTTTTCCAATTTGTCCTTTCGCACAATCAACATTAGTTGAAAATATTTCACAACCAACACATGAGTTGTTTATAATAATCATCAGATTTAAAAGCACTTATTTTTTCCTCCCGCAACCCTTATATTTTTGCTATATGGTTTTATATCCTTAAAATTCATTTTAATTAATTTGTATGCTTCATTTGTCTTTCCTATTTCTATCTTAGTTTGTATCTCTTTGCAGTTTTCATCAATCCATTGTCCTTTAGCTTTCCTGCATTTGCGAATAATTTCCCATTTTGTGGCTTTGTATCTCTGTTTTCCTGTTTCGTCTGATCTATTTTTGTATTTTCGTCTTTCTTCTATTAAATTCAGGATATCCTTTGTTATCCATGGTTTCTTATTTTCTTTTTGTGTATACCCCAGAATATCTCTGGCCGCCATGTCTAAGCTGGATTTAATTTTGTTCCATTCTGTTTCTACTTCCTTAGTATCAGAAATTTTCTCGATATCTTTCAGCAATTCATTTGACTTTTTTTCAAATCTTTCGTGGATATCTTTATCTTTCAGCTTCTCAAAGTCAAAGTGCTTTTTTCCGTTCCTCTTTTTCAGATTTATTAATTTAAGTGCGGCCTTCATAATCAGATGTTGTGGTCAGTGTCTATATCGGAGTCCGGGTAGCTTCTACAGTCTTTTACTTGATTTCTATAACATTGTCTAACAATAATGTAATCTATTTGATATCTTCCTATATCTCCTGACATCTTCCATGTGTATCGTCTTTTAACATGATGTTGAAATAATGTATTTGTGATGGTTAAGTTGTTGTTGTCGCAAAATTCTACGTCTATTTCCCGTGTCATTTCTCGTGCCTAAACCAAATAAACCTACTATCGCTCCTTCCCTACCCCCACCTACCACTGCATTAAAAACCCCTGTAATTATTAAATTTTTATGTCCTTTTACGTATCTTAGAATGTCTTCGATATCTTTGTAGATCGCCTCTACCTCTTCCTCACTGTAGCTAGACGTGGGCATGTATACTTGTATTATTACTGTATTTACTGGTTTAGATTCTAATCTAACCATGTAGTACTTTTTCATTCTTTTGTAAGTAGTTTTCTACATGCCGTCCTATCTCTTTTCGCATAACTATCCCCACCCCCGAATTTCCTTTCTCTGATCCTGAATGAATTACCCTGAAGTCTCCACTCCAAAAATCCCCGGCCTCTGGCCAGCGGACTTCGCTGATTCCTACTATGTCTACTGCTAACTTATCCATTTCAAGTTTCAGGTTCTCTAGCTTCCTACTTGTTTCATGTTTCTGACATTCCACGCCCCGACTCGCAGAATGTTCACGGATCTTTTTTTATACTTTCGGATTACATCCCCCGAAGTAGTCCCCTCCCGGAGATCCGAATCGGTGACTATTTTACCTCCGGAATTTTTACCCCAGAGGATGCCATCATGTTTAATAACAATTTCTGTACGCAGTGTACTTGGGAGATAATGTGGTGGTTTCCCGTTGCCTTCCACATCGTAGTAGTGTGTCTTAGAATGTCATACCGGCCCCTGTGGTCTCTGCCACTCTAAGTACCGAAAAAGCTGCTGCCTTCTTTCGGGGACCTGTCTTAGTCTGGTTCCTCACTAAAGACCCCCACTAATTTGGTTAAACCTATAGTTCGGCTCTTTAGCTCATTGAAACGCGCAAGCCATTCTACCTGTTCTAGTATTTTAGAAAGTCGTCAAGGTGTAGGTCCGTTCTGAATGATTATTAAAATTTTTTATGCATATTTCTAAACAAAATTTGTACATAGCGTGACTTAAATAAGGAATGATTTGGGAATATTAATTACAAAGAGAGACTGTAGGAGCTCTATATTAGTATATAGTAGTTATAAAATGTTTTTAGACTTAAGATCTACTTACATTTGTAGATTTTAATATAACGCAAAGCCCAAATAATCACTTCAAATCGAGCTAGTAATTGAAAAATGGAAAAATATAAGGTCTTGAACAGGTCTTGAACCTGTATTTTAGTCTGTATAAGACCATGCGTTTTCCAATTACGCCACCGAGACCGATGACGATAATTGAAAAATTTACAAATCTAAATCGTATGTATACACAACCATACATCAACCTAACTTTCAATTACATTCGGCATTTTTGTCAATCACATCTGACAAACCTATCATGTACAAATGAGAACATAGTAAAGCAACTTACCTTTTTCAAAAAATTCTCTAGGTAGAAAGCACAACACTAAAAACAACGGTTGTAACCACTTTGACTTTACGATAACTGGCGGAAACAAACTAGGATGGCTAAAGTTTATCACTTTGTATATGTGCAACGTGCGTAATTACAATGGAACGTAATCATGGTTTTTCATCAATTTTAGAATCATTGAAATATAATGGGTAGTGAAGTGATCCGTAGTGTTTCTAAGTCGATTTCTCATTGGTTGATAATTATTGCAAATATTATAGTGTCAAAAAAAAGGGACGCATGTGTACAAAGGATACATCGAATCGACAGAGTTAAAACGACTTTGTTTTGGGGTTTCAACATGGATGGTTAAACCTCTTCACTTGGCGGTTTTTTTATTAAAGGTAATGTTTTTAAGTTTATAATGTAGTGGTTATTTAAGCTAATCTGATTACATCTTGTAATCAGATCATTAGTAGTGTATTTATGGTGTAATCAGCACCACATTTGCCCCAGAATCCCACATTTCCCCACACATCTGGACCAAAAAGTTTTCTTCGACTAACCATTTTTCATCTTTCGAGATAAATATATCTTAAATTTTTCATCTTTTGAGATAAATGAGCATCCACATTTCCACACACGAGATAAACCTATTTTTAAGATTTTTTTTTACCGCTAACATCCTGGACCAAATAGTTTTCTTCGACTAACCATTTTTCATCTTTCGAGATAAACCTATCTTGTTTGGTATCAATTAATATTAGATTTTTCTCAGCTACCCGAATTTCTAAGAATTTTTTAGATAGCGCCATCCCCAAGGGAGCTACCCCCATTTTAAGATTTCTTACCTGTAGCGACTTTTGAGCGTTCTTATAATTTTTTTAGTCATGCGATACATCTTGTTAGTCTAAAATTTTACGCAGAATTCGAATCTGCAAACAGATTTGAAATCGGACCACGCCCTGCAAAGTTACATTTTAAAGCTCTCAAACCTCTTTAAAATTTTTGCTCGTATATATTTAACTCCATTTTTTAAAACCTTTTTCGCTATCCAAGATATATGCTTTAACCAAACACTTAGAGGTAGTAACACAAAATTAAGCACGCAAAATTTTAATAATTTATTTTATCCAATTTACAGTTTAATAAACTTATAGAATACAATTTTTACAAAGTATAACATTATTTCCTGTGTGTAGCCGAATTCAAGTAGTTTAACCTGTAACAAAAAAGAGATTAATGTGTTGTTTAAATAGACCCGTAATAAAAAGAGATTAATGTAAAAAAAGAGGAAACGTGTTTTCGGTCAATAAAACATATTGTTAATCTAACAATATGTTTTACCGTCCAGCGACACCACGTGGAGGTAAACACATATCGCCGGGAACAAAGGAAATTTTAAGGATGGGGATGGTAGGTATGTCTTATAACTAACTTACATACTATATATACAATAAAATATATACAAATATAAACAACTATCTTATAACCTTATGCCCCCATGCGTAGGTTGATATGCTTCCGGGGATGACGTAACGCTTGTCATCTGCGCCCGATAAACTGATTTTATTAATAAGCTGTGTATAAAGTTGGTGTTTCTTACTCCGGATTGATACCATCGTATTCATGAGGGCATCTCTATTATTAATAACAACATCCCTAAAGCTATCTACACTAATCCCCGCCACCACACTACGACTAACACCCTTAATTTTTTTAACAATGTCTTTCTCACTAATAATGCAGTAGGACTTAGCCCTACTACCTACAAATTCCAACACCAAATCGCCACAAAACTCGTCTTTAAATTTCCCCACAACTTTTTTGTTCACACGCGGTATATTGTACTTATTGTTTGGAGGGTAATCACTTGTATCAAAATGCTCAATGTTTGCACTAATGTCACTATACAAGTCTTCAGTTTGCACACTATACACTAAGGAGTCTGTATCTGTATAAAGCAGGGACAATCTGGGACCATACAGAGGAACCATAGTACTGTAGTGAAAGTCGTACATTAGCGTTTTGGACAGATCTAGAATTGATAATCCTGCATAAATCGGCTTGTCGTACTTCACTTTTACACGATTCATCTGTATAATCGCCAGATTTTCCCCCAACACTAAGCAACTGTTAAAGTTTGGTCGAGCAATTAGCTTGTTCGCGCACAACCATTTACCAGAAGCATCCCACCGGGTCACGATTTTCACATCTACACGTTTGTCCACGTTCTCCATAGTCTTCCCGAACACCGCATTATTCATTAATTTATAAAAGTCTTTCTCAAATGCGTTTTTCGCCGACATCCTCAACCCGGTGTTAAGGTCGATATACGCCTTCAACCATGGAGACTGAGTAAACTCTAAAACCCGGTGGATTGCTTTTAGTTTTAGACCGTATCGCATACACTGTTGCAAATTCCGATAATGAATAATATAGTTTTTCTTTTCCGACAGAGTTGCTAACAATTTAGGTGTCTTTGATTTGGGTGATGGAGGTACCATGTTTTCAGGACAGAAGGGTAGATCGTTGTGGGAATGGTGTAGATGTTCGGGGTACTCAGATCAACTTCTAGAATATAACCTTTCTCGTTGGTTTCAGGTATATTCAAAATTAGTTCTTTCAGAGAGCAATCTTTTAGCATCCATCCATCTAAAATCACCAATGGGTAGGTGCTGTCTCATTGCCCACCCATAAAGATTATTAGCATCCAGATATGCTAGGTACTTGGATGGCTCGTCAGGGTTGTAATTCTCCATATACCTATTATTCGCTCTAGCATATCGTTGGCTGCATTGAGTCAAGCCTCCCCTGATTCCAGCCTTAATAAAATTATGCATGCTAATATCCATCAACAGCTCCAGTTTTACACCAGTATGCTTAAGCATCGCATCCCAGCTCAAACTTGGAGCTGTCAGGTACTGGCATGGATCCAGATCATACGTCTGCTTGCATACAGAGCGGAAGTTTTCAAAAATATCTGCAAGTAGTAGCACATCAGTTTTCAGGTATAAATCGCTATACTCCCCAAGCGTGCAAATGCCAAACGTATTCCACACCTTCCGTGCGTGCTCGTAGTCCACATCGCTGATATCCGTAGATGTTAAATTATTAAAAAGGTTTCTTTCGGTGGTAATGATGTCTTGTTCAGTACTACAGCATCGGTGATATAGTTGTATGGAAAACGCCTTTCCGCGTCAACAACCCAAACTCTTGCTCATCGGGTAGTTTTATTTCAAAAACTAGTAGTATAAATTCGCTAACTTTCCAACGTGAAGCCAAATTTAACGAGTCTTAAACCCAGCTGTACCATGTATTTAATCCTTCAGGCTCGCCATACTCCTCGGTTGTTATTAACCCCTTTTTGTAACAACAACCTCCTTATTTTGGGATTACAGTAACCCTCTTTACATACCCCAATCCTTACAATAAAATGGCTTGTACCCCTTAAATTGTGAAATACAACAATGAAATGAGGCCCTTATTTATTTGATTCGGGTGTCCCAAACACCTCAATGGTCGTACCTAATTTTCACTAAGAGGCTTTTAAAATTCCGCAATCCACTTCATTGAAACAACAACTCATCTAGGGGTTCCATTGGAAGCATGGGGTGTTTGTTTTAAAATTTCACCCATCGTTGGCTTCTTCTTTCTTTCCATAAACACTTTGGCAGCTTCAGGCCCCTGTACAGCTCAAACTTGTTAAACGAGTCATCGTATGAACATTTTATTAGTATGCAACTGTACGGTTGTGTTCCTGGATGCTTTCGTGAATGAAGAAGATGTATCTGGGTAGCAGTACTAATAGGTTTTAGCACCGACTCGAAATCAGCGTATATCACAAACGGTACGGTCATTTGTTTGTGAATATTAACAAATTCAAACATTTAGCTGCAGTCGGCATTGTAGTCACAATATGGTTGCATTCATGCTCTGTATGTTGGTGTAATCCTCCTCCGAATGAAAGTATATCAGGCATCCATCGCATAACAGTTTGAGTCCTGCGTGGGCAGATAGCTGAATTTTAACCAATCCGTTTAAATTGTTGATCAAACAAAATGTCCTTTCCGCCTTTCTGAACATATAACAAATTTACTGCCGATCCTCTTGGCGCTGTAAAGTGAAGCGGTCCCACAATCGACTTGCCTTCTAACCAAAAACATTAAATGCATTCTGCTCCTCGAACCGGGGTATGTCCTTTATGAGCATCGGGAACTGCAGTCCTGTCAAATTGAGGATGGTGTTGTAATGGGGTAGCTACCGACCCTTTGCGGATTGTGAGCACTGGGGTGAGCGCAGCCATCCACACCAGGCAAAAACATGCGTTGTCGCCATTTTGATATTAATAACTGCTCTGGTGTTTCGAACCCATTTGGGAGCTCAATGTAGAAGACCCGCAAAGGGTTGTACTTGTTTACATTTAACTCCAAGTACAACGCTTGTTTCAGATCCATCCTAAAATTTAAAAATTAGAAAAAATCTATAATTGTAGAAACTAACCAGAATCACGTCCTTGGAACTCTCAGACTTTGCCAACATTACCTCCACAAAGGTTGTAGATCTCCCAGGTTACTGGAGGAGGTGACCACAACATTTCGGGTGTTGAAAGATTTAACATCTTCAACACTGTCCATCTTGGTGTAGCCACCAAACACCTCCAAGTTAACCTTGAGGATAGGTGATCTTTAATTTCTCACCAACTAATGCGATGAACCTCTCTTTCTGCTGACCAAAATTCTGAGATGCCTAGAAATAATTAGGTTAAACACTAATTCAATGTTTTAAAAATACATACCACTAGTATTAGCATTTTAATTCTGTATGTAGCACTTTTTTAAAAGCGGTAGCTACAACCTTACCCCATCCAAGGACACGACTTGCATTAGTCTTGTGGTGTTGGAGCGTGGTGGGCTCCAGTTAGCCACATCCACACCACCCATCCCTCCGCGACT